>KV426337.1:0-49710 GCA_001632375.1 Exidia glandulosa HHB12029
GAAAAGGTTGAGACCCACCTGGCACGCGAGGATACCCTGCGTAAACAGGTCGAGGAAGCAGCCCACCAACCACGGCGCGACCGTCAAGTGGAGCAGGTCGAGGTCATGGCCTGTATACGGCGCCGGCATCGCGGATTCGCTGGTGTGACGACTGGGAGGACTCGTAAAACGCGAGCTTAGCGCGCGTCGAGTTGCGAGTGACGGAGGAACGGCGCGAGGTGCAAGTGGCGGAGGGATGGACGGAGGAGAGGGGAGAGAGGAGGGGCAAGAGCGCACCAACTCCCGTGCACGCGACCGACAAAATATATGTGCCGGTCGCGTCGTTGGGAACATATATATCCAATGCCGTGAGAAGCGCGCTAGCGCGGATAGAACGACTACTAGCGGCATCTCCACGCAGTAAGGGACCGTCACCACGGCCAGGGCTCATCCGGGCTGTAGGTAAAGATAAGCGAAAAATTATATCTCGAATGCGCTTGGGATACTTGTACTAACCTATGCAGTAGACCACGGGTGCGCGCGACGAAGCTCGAGTTCGGTTATATTTTTGGGATGGATAGGGGGAAAAAAGGCGACTAAACCCATCGTGGCGGCGAATTCGATCCCTGGCGACGCTCCTGCGCCATGTATAATAAGCGTTCTGGCGTTTCGCGTTGACAGAACGCAGTGCTGGATCGGCTTAGAACAGAAAAAAAAAACGCACACACAACTCGGCCGGTCTCCTGATTGCGCCGGCAGAACGGCGGGGTGAAATATTGGGATCAGAGAGAGATAATCAGGGGATCCACATTCACTCTGTCCAATTTGGGAACCGGCTTCTAGCACCGCGGACTGTACTGGAAGCCGAGCGAAGGATAGAACGCTGTTCGACGATCGATAGAATAGTGGTCGAAGGCCGTACGTCGGTCAGCCCGGAGGATAGAATAAGCTTTTAAGGCGGGAGACTTCAGTAGATCGTATACGCGGCGCCAAGGTATCGGTGCCGCACTCGACTTGTGCCTGTGCAAGACTAGAGATCTACATATAGAGGGGCCTTGCTCGTATTTCTTTCGCTCGCGTTGCAGAAATCTGGACGTTGAGCGAAGAGGACGAGTCGCCGGCGTAGCGTGAGGAACCATGCGGGGAAGGCTGCGTTCGTTCGGGCACCCATCAGGGTCTCCCCGCCTCCGCACGGAGGCCAGCGCCAATTACAGCCGCACACGACCGTGCCTGTGCAAGGTTGGCGGGCGCTGTCGCTCACGTTGCGAGCGAGGAAGTCGACCCGCAGTCGAGGAACTGCGCGGCGGTCGACGTGGGCGGAGCTATGTCGACTGCGAGACGCAGGGGGGTATGAAGACAGCATCGCAAACGTGTCAGGAGGGACCAGTCGCGAACGTCTATGATATAAGACAACTCCATCCAGGCAATAAGAATACACAGCGGGCGGGCGTACGGTACGGTTATATGTGTACTGTACTGCAAAGCGAGACTTGCGAAAGCTTGGGAAATGTGCAGGTGGTAGCAGGTAGACGACCAGGTCAATCTAGACGGGCGCAAGGCTCTCGAGACGGTGGTGATAGTGATAGTGGTGGTTATAACGCGTCGTGGGCGTGAGTGTTCATTGTCTTATGCGCTGGAACGACTCGCTGCAAGACCAGCCACCAGATGTCCAGTCAGCGTTCAAAACTTCACAGCCCAGAACCCAGAGCACGCACCTATCCCTCACAAGCCACCACGCGAACCCAAAGCTGACCATCGCCGCGCACGACAGAAAGCCCAGCGTGATCCAGACCAGCGTAGGCGTGTCGAACACGATCCGGACCGAGCTGCTGCTGCTCTGGTTGTGCAGGCGCGGGGCGCGTAGACGTGAGACGCCGCGCTCGAGCGAGATGGACGGCGTCGCGGGCGTGTGGCGCGCGCTGAATATCGACGGCATCCACAACGGCGACGGCGGCGAGCGCGACGGGAACGGGATGAGGGAAAGCAGCGGAATGACGGGAGCTGTTAAGTATTCGGCGATTGCGCGTGAGGAAACCGAAAGCACTCGGACGACAGAATGTTAGATAGACAAGTCCTAGTAAACATCTAAAGAAATCTCACACTCAAAGCTCAGTATGCTTCGCATCACCCTCCGTCGCAGTTCCCCACACCTCACCCCAGCGCCTGATCACACTACTCCTCAACGTCCGTCCCTCCGCCTCCACCCCCTTGCCCTCCTTCACAGCCCGTCCATCTCCACTCGCCAAATCCACGAGTACCTTCGCCAATTCTTCCGTAGGCGAAATGAGACTGGCGGGCATCGTCACGCGCCACAACGGCGCCATGACCGAAGTACGCAGGAACGACTCGTTGCGATGCCACCCTTTTGGGCCGGGGTCGACGAAGCCTGGTCGGACGTTGTATACGCGCAAGGAAGGGGACGTGGAGGGTAAGGAGAGGAGGTGTGCTTCTGCGCGGCCTTTAATCTTGCCGAAGTAGGTGAACGACTTTTCCGTCGGGTCCGCGCTGGAAACAGTCCTCTTGTTAGGAGAGAAAATGACTGGAAGGGCCAAGGCAGCGGTAGTTACCCCTCTCCCGAGACGTAGACGAAGTTGAACTTGTCTGATAGAGGCGCGAACGCTTTCGCAGCAGCCATAGGATAGTCGTACGTGATCTTGACGTACTCCCTGCAAAATGCAAATCGTCAGGGCTAGTACTGGTACTACTGCTTCTCATTTTTATATGAGAAGAGAAGAGAGAGGAGCGAGAAGAGAGACACGTACTCCTTGCTAACATCATTCGACGAAACACCCTGCGCCCACACACACCCCTCCGCACCCCTCAAACTCTCCACAAGTACAGGATCATCATAGCTCGTAAAGTCCGTATGCACAATAACCCGCGCCTTCTCAGAACCGGGTGTGAAGTCACGGCGCGATAAGATGGAGAGCTGTGTAATTGCCGGAGAGGCGAGACAGTGTTGCAGCACGGCGTGGCCGACTAGACCCGTTGCGCCGGTGAGGATGAGATGCATCGCGCGTTGAGTGTGAGTGGGTCGGTGGCGACGGGAAGGAAGAGGGCGGCGGGGGATGATGCCTTTGTCAGCGCTCAATCCGGCTTTATATACGCGGGTTGGGCGCTTACGCGCGCGCCAGCCGAGGCGTACGTATCCCTCGCTTCGCGGGCATGCACGGCGAACGCTGTACGGTGTTGGATATAAACTTGGAGGATGCAGTACTGGTAGACGTCGTCATTGAAGAGCGTCATTTAGCGGTTCAAGCTATTAGTACGGGTGCCGTGGAAGATGCGTCCAGACCCGCGGTCACAGTCGGCCTATGCTGTTCCCATAGATTCCCACATGTCCATTAACTCACTCTGGGAATGTACGCTAAACTTCGACTGGATGTGGGTACGTATTGTATATACAGGTCGTCAAAACGGATGAGTCCGTTTACCGAAGCTGAAGATGCTATCCCCGTCCAACACAGACATGCGTATGTTGGAATCTATCCTCCCCACATCATCAATCTCTACGATGAGCAGCTTCTCCCAAAGTAAGACGCGCTCTTCGTTACTCCTGATGGAATAATGCTGGTCGATGTTAACGTTGATGTTCGGACTCATCCCAGACGTCTCGACGAATAGGGCCGCCTTCTTCAGCACAGGAGCCCGAAGCGCTTGTGCTAGGAACGCATAGACGTGTCCTAGAGCGTGGTGCTCATTTGTCGTGTGATCGAAGAACCCGCTGAGGGTGATGAGGCGCGGGAAGACGTGCGGGTGGAATGTCGGATGCAGAATGCCGAGGAAGCTGTTGCGCGCGGCGGTGTAGATGCGATCGATGTGAAGCTGGCGTATGGATGGCGCTCCGTGCTCTAGTAGCTGCAGCCACGTACTCGCGTGAAGTTCCCGGATGGCGAGACGGGTGATAGATGCCGCGCCATGAAGCGCACGTCCGAAGCCTGCCATCATGGTCTCGTTCGAGTATATGTCTAGAGCATCGAGACGCTTGCATGCGCGGAGGATCGAACTGTAGACTCCCAGCACGTGGCGAGATGTCGACTGGGCGTCGAGTCCGGTTTTGCGACCGATAACGATCGCGCGGACAAACGAGGCGAGACGCGCGTTAGACGTGACGGCGGTCGCGAAGCGACCTACACGGGTGTCGAGGGTTGAGCTACTGTGAAGCATGACAGTTCCATAAAGCGTCGGGGTGACGTGGTGGGAGAACGCGCGGCAGGCCTGTGCGATACTAGCGAGCGTTCCTACGCCTGCGCCGTCGTCCCAAACGAGGTCAAAGATCACTTCGAGAATCTCCAGCGGGACGCGAGGAGCGAGCCCACTGTTGTCATGCTCGTGCAGAACATTGAGAAACGCGAAGTCGGTGTTGAAGATAGCCTTGAGGAGAGCAGGTGAGACCCGCAGTGCCTCATGCTGGTCCTCGTCGACTCTCATGCCAGTGGGACTCATTCTGACGCGTCTGCGTCAGGAAAAGGTGAAATGCAACATAGACATATACGGTGCTCCTAGGGAGCCATAGTGTGCTCCTGAGGCTCAAGAGACTCAGAGCGCTTGGAAGACCTTATAGAGGTCTTCAAGGCACTCTGGTACTCTCCGGAGCGTACATCCCGGTCTTTGAGCGCTTTGAGTCTTTGGCATCACACGTCGAAGTCGTCGCAATCACGCATCATCCGGTCCACATGACTCAGTTGGTCAAACGGGACAGTGTTCGGTTTGGTGCTGTTGACACCCCCTCTTTCCTTCCCCCGTATCTTGTCTACGCTTCAAGTCTCTCAAGGCCTCATCCTCGTCGCGCGTCCCTCGCGCAGTTGCCGGTCAAGAGCGTCTCAACACCGTCGTCATGTTCTCTCGTCGTGTCTCCGCTGGTCTGGTCTCTATCGTCGTCGACACCTGGCTCTGCTACTGTGCTCTGGGTTGCCGTTGTCTTTCTGTTGTTGCTCGGGCTCGGGCTGCTCCTTTCTCGCGCTTGGCTGCTACTCGCTCTGCTCCGGTCCTCTGCCCCGGCTTTCTACTGACATCCCCGTCGCAGGATTCGTCGCTCGCTGCCAGCCCTCTGCCTAGGTGAGTCTCGTGGGATATTTCCTCTCTGTATTGGACTGACTGTGTCGCAGAACTGCCAGTCAGCTTGTAGTCGTTTCGTTCGTCATGCGGGATGAGCCGGAGTTGCGAGAGATGAGCGGCCAAGGTCCCCATCTATTTCTGTCTATAGTAGTCGCAAATATACACCGTTTTACTCTTATAATTTGTCTGCTGGGCCAGAAGAAGAGTACAGGGGACGAGCAATGGGCGAGCAATCCCAGTGATGCATCACACGGTCAGGCACAAGACCGATTTGAAATGTCTTCGGACGTCTCTGGACGTCTCTCAAAGTGCTCCCAGAGACGATCAAAGACGATATATAGGTCTCGAAAGTGCATCGAAGACAGATAGGCCTCGTAATAGAGGGGGGGGTGTCTATGAGGTCGATGCGTCTCCCACGTCGTAAGAGTGCCTACAAGACACCTGCTCTTTTTACTGACGTGTATCGCCCATCAGGACCAGCGCCTTATATCTGTACACTCCTGTGCAATTCGATCGTGGTTGGTAGAAGCTCCTGAAGCGATCGGAGCAATGCTGTGCTGTGCATGAAAGGGGCTGTCAACGGTATTCCGGAGCGGTCCAAGTTTCTTCCACAATACAGTTAACGTTTAGATCTACGCCGGTAAATTAGGAACGGCTTATATCTGGGCGATGCAGGATTCTATCGTGCATCAATAAATGATTACAAGTGTGCGTTGGAATTCATGTATGCCGGGAATGGGAGCGAGGCACCGCAAGATGTGCGTCGCTTCTGCCCGGGCCCGAGCCTGTCTTGTCTGCAGGCATCTTCCACAGCACCCGTACGGTAGCTTGAACCGCTAACGACGCTCTTCGACGACAACGCCTACTACACGCACAAACCTCCAGTCGAAGTTCAGCGCGCGTTCCCAAGGGGAATGAATGGACGTGGGGGATGCCACGGGAACAACGTAGGCCGACTGTCACCGTGACGGATGTACTGTACAGTATTTCTTGGTGTTTAGGTGTTCAGAAATTCGTGTTATATATCTTCAGGTGCCTGTAACGGCGAGAAGCATCGAGCGCAGCAAACAGGCGTCAACACATCCGCTCCTCTCCATTACGCCATCCCCAGCGACCGGCACCCGCACGCTCGAGAACGGTGACTTGCTCCGAGTCCTTCAAAGCATGTCACTTGCGTGCAAAGATCGAGGATATACGCTTTAGGCGACGCCCAATTTCAGATCGGGACTCCTAGGTTGTCGGCTACGATGTCAGCGACCTGCTTGCGTACGGCAGAACCGACTGGACCTCGACCAGCATCGCAGCCTGTGCGATCTGATCGAGCAGACCTGGGCCTGAAAGCGGCTTGCCCAGAATGGATAGGCTACATAGCCTATGGTGCATAGGAAGATTCGTAACCTACAATGTCAAAGTAACGCGCGGCGCCTCGTAACTTCGACTCCCTCGACCTCCTCGAATTCACTACACGCAACGTCGACCTTGGTATTCGGGACTCAACGCTATGGTTGCCTACCCAGTTTGGAACGGCTTTCGGCCGTTCTGGCCTCCCACGTCCAATGTGATCGTGGCTCCGCTGACGGACCGACTTCTCAACAGGAGCTATCGACGCCGCAACTGTTGTATCGTCCGGTCGAGGTCTTCGCCTGTTCCTTGCATAAAGACTCGTTATGACTACTCACTACCACCATTGCCTATCCCAATCATTCGCACACCATGACTTTCTCGACCTACTCCGTCCGCGCCGCTTTGGTTACGGCCGTATTTACATCGGGTTCGACTGCAAATGTCGTTGCCTTCTCGAAGGGCATGTTTTGCCAAAACGTGCGTTTTCTCGCGTCTATGTCCTTTAGCGCAGCCGTCTGACGATTCGCATCGCTACAGGACTACGGCACGGCTGACGCTCCGAATGCTGCTGCTGCCACTGCGGCATTGTGGAACCTCTCCTGGACCGACTGGTTCCTGCACGGCAAATGTCGCGACTACCCGCCACCCGATAACGAGTTCCTGAACATGTGCGTATCTGCGTGTTTCTGTCGAAGGACAGCTTTGCTGACTCCCACATTAGCCCGGCGAACGGGGCCTTCACTGTCGAAATCGCGTCCAACCGCGCATGGACGACGTTGTCGTACAATGGCGGCAAGGCTTCGGACTGGCCAGACGGCAAGGTGCACCCAGATAACTGGTCTACAAGCGTCCTCGACTCGAACTATCCGCCGTCAACGAGCGGGTGCATCGGCTCGCCGAACATACACGCTCACAGCGAGAGTGACGCTGCGGGTACCGCGTTCGCCATCTCGTACAACAACGACATCAACACTGTCAACGTCAGCGACTTTACCGTGTTCAGTGTGCTGCCCAAGTACGTATTCCCTTCTCCGGAGCTCTTGACACGATCCTTACTGTTGCCTAGCACACCGTTCAAGCGCATCGCGACCTACCAGGTACCAAATCTGCCCGCTTGTCCGTCTGGCGGCTGTCTCTGCGCATGGTCCTGGTACGCACGCTATCACTGTCGCCGTCTCGCTTGCGCTAACTTGGACCCCAGGATTCCCAATCACTGCGGCCAGGATAGCATCTACATGAACGCGTATCGCTGCCAGGTGACGGGTGCTACCGCGTCTGCCAAGTCCCTCGCCTCGCCCGTCCCTGCGCAGTGGTGCGAGAGCGACCCGTCTAAGTGTATCGACGGCCCTAAGCAGATGACTGTCCAATATCAGGCGCAGGGCAACAACGTGAAGCTGCCTTCCGGGAACCAGAAGGACGGCTCGAAGCCCAGTCCCGGATACAACCTGAAGATGGGCTTCAAGTCTGGTATGTCACCCGCACGTGTCAGTCCCCTGCCGAGACTGATGTGCTCCCAGGCGCACAGACCGACATCTTCTCGAACGAGACGGCCCCGGTCACTCCCAACACGTGCGCTGACCCACCTACGGTCATCGTGATGGAGACAGTTACGGTCACCCTCGACCTCCCCGGTGAGACATCGCCGGCATCCCGACGCTCTCTCTTTGGGAAGAGGAATCTCTCTTTCGCAGCTCAGAAATAGTTCCCCAGACTTCTTTCACGCTCTCACTCCTCCTTGTTATCGGTTCTTATGTATCAGGTTCTGCAGGCGTCAAAATGTATCCTAGTTGCCATTGTACCAGTTCACCTCATGTATCAATTGCCATCTCTCTCAGCAGTCGTTCAAATAGATGCTGGATCTGCACACTGTCGCGCGAACCTACAGTGCAATCAGGGCGTACGTGCTAACCGCCTCTACTGTCATATTGCTACTCTGGTCAGGACGTGATTATTGGAACGAGGCTTGTCTTATTACGAGAATTCTTGTGCTGTAAATTATTACTAGGTGCCGCTTTCTCATGATCGGTATCTACGGAGCGTCTGCTCCTTTAGTCAACGAGTACAAGCCTGCTACACATCGCCCGAACCTCCGAGAGGTCGTAATGCGTCGTCAAGCCAAAGCCATGAAGCTCTACAATCGGCCGCTCCTTCGTGGTGTTGAGGACGGTAAGAAGAACCCGAGCGCTCGTCCAAAAGCGTTGAACAGACGACGCGCGTCTGACTCGAATTATCCGCGGCTGGGTGACATCGCGGCTTGGAATGACGAATCGCGCGACGTTCGATGCGACGATGTTGACGTCGACGTCCCAGTCGATCTCCAGCTCCTCCAGCCCTACAAAGTACGGTGCGTCTGTTGTCGAGTGGGAAAGCATAAACGGCACGAGCGAAAGCGGGATGCGAATACGACGGGCGGCGTGGAGGGGCTTGATAAGTGTGGACGCAGCGCCGGCGCGGAGAGGGAGAATCATTTGGAGCGCAGTGGCGACGCCTACACGAGCCAAGTCCATAATATCCGCTGCCCGAGTACGCGCGGTCGAGAGCGGGTCGAACAGGTGGAGTGTGCGGCGTTGAGTGTCATCGTACTGGGTTGTCGTGACGATGTCGATGAGACCGTTTTCCATATGGATATCGACTGTCGCCGTCCGCCAGAAGAACGTCGTAGTCACGAACTCAACCAGATCATGAATGCTCTCCTCCAGAGAGGGTGAGATCAAGGGGCCGAGCCATACTGTAATATGTGGGAGATTATGAACGTCAGGCAGCGTCCAGAGAGCGTTCACGGACGTCCCGTGGTGGCGGCCTGGAGTGTACGAGACGTTCAGTCTACGGAGAGAGCTGTTCGGTAAAGGACGGATACGACGCGGGGTATCAACGATGGCGAAGTTGCGAATGGTGAGTTCTTCGAGGTTAAGACACTTTGCGAAGAGCAGCTCGATGTCGTCCCAAGAAGGCGTCACAGCACCGTTCAATACGACATTGCGGATACTGGGGAGGTCCGCGCGGGGATGAGAGAGCGCGGAAAGATCGTCTGCGTGTGTGATGTTGAGCGAAGAGCGATGAACATGGGTGAGCGACATGTCGAGTCGAGGTATTGTCTGAAGAGTTTGCTCGAGCATCGCGATTTAAGTACCCCCTGTGTAAAGCGTCAAACGTATGGTCGAGCTTTGGGCCATTAGGAAGAGGTATCAAGCCGTGATACGCTTTGTGCGCCCCAAGCGTTGTTGCCTTGCCGCGCTTTGCGACGCTTTGCCTATGACTTGACGCCGGCGCGAAAGGTAAGAGCGCCAGATGGTAGAATAACGGTTGGTGTGCGTGGCAGAAAGCAATAAGAAGCTGCCATTAGCGACATAGGTTGTGGATACGGCATGCAGACTCGCGGCGCGACGTAGTCGCGACGTCCAGGCTCGTCCAAAAATTTGACCAAGTGGTAAATCTCCACAAAACGCATGACTCTGAAGGCGTCGCCGCTGTTGGACACCAGAACTGCGCTTCTGACATCCTGCAGTGAGGGTTCGCGGCATTGCGCTAGCGCGTGTGCAGTCAGAGGTCAAGAAGCGAACCGGCGCGATGCGAGCCGGCGCTTCGTGTGCCCGTTGATCATGTTCTTCTTCCTCCTCTTCATATAGAGCGGCGAGGTAATTATTTTATTCAACCTGCAATGCAGTATTTGCTCCTCCGTATATAGACAAACGTCACTGCAGGACTACTGCAGAACATGCTTCAAACCAGGTTAAGATCCTCCTGAGGGACGATGTGGTCTAGGATGAGCGTAACTGTATGCTCCGCAACGGTATCCTCAAGAACATTCTCACTCAAAACTCGGTATGTATCGTCTCACCGTCCGCCGCCGTTCCCCACACCTCTCCCCAGCGCCTAATCACACTACTCCTCAACGTCCGTCCCTGCGCTTCCACCCCCTTCCCATCCCTCACAGTTACCGGGCGTCCATCTCCAATCGCCAAATCCACAAGAGTCCTCGCAAGTTCGTCCGTAGGCGTATGCAGCCCCGTCGGCAACACCACACGCAAAATCGGCGCCGCGACAGAAGTAAAGAGGAACGACTCGTTGCGGTGCCAGTTTCCTGGACCGGGGTCGATGAAGAATGGCCGGACGTTGTACATGCGCAGCGAAGAGAGTGAGGGGGAGGAGGAAGGGAGGGAGAGGAGGTGGGTTTCGGCGCGGCCTTTGATACGGGCGAAGTAGGTGTACGATTTTTCTGTCGGGTCCGCGCTGTGATTCGTATCCAATTCCTCTCATTAGTTAAAAGGGTAGTGGAATTGACAGGAAGGGACGTGCCCCTCGCTCGAGACGTAGACGAATTTGAACTTGTCCGAAAGAGGCGCGAACGCCTTGGCAGCCGCCACAGGATAACCGACCGTGATATTGACATACTCCCTGCATTCCATCGTCAGTGTTCAGTATACGTATTTCTTCCGGAGAGAGCGGGAGGACACATACTCCTTGCTAACATCGTTCGCCGAAACACCCTGCGCCCACACACACCCCTCCGCACCCTTCAAACTCTCCACAAGTACCGGATCATCATACGCCAAAAAATCTTTATGCACAATTACCCGCGCCTTCTCAGAACCGGCACCGGGAGGAAGTGGAAAGTCGCGGCGCGATAAAATAGACAACTGTGTGATTGCTGGAGAGCGAGACAGTGTTGGAGGACTGCGTGGCCGACTAGGCCCGTTGCGCCGGTTAGGATGATGTGCATGGCGTTTCGGGGTGGAGGGAGGTTTGTCAGCGCCGGACTCTGGGTCTATATAACTTACCTGCGTTGGGCTGATTACGTGATGATCGTTGGCCGGGGGAGATAACGCGCGCGCGTCCTCTGCCGGTCCGCGGGACAGTGTCATAGTGCATGCGTAGACAACGCGCGTGAAGACCGTGGGGGTAGGTGCTTGGCAAGCCAAGCAGCCAAGTCGGGCTCTCAGAGGTAGTAGTCGCTGGGCATCCTGGTCTCCTTTGCAGACCTTGACGTTGCAAGATAAGCGTGACCAGTGGTGGATCCCAATGTCGGGTCATGTGAATCGCTTCAGGTAGATCGCGGTTGCTACTTCTACGCAATGGAGCTGAAGTCGAGCGAGAGGAGGTGCTCGTTCGTCAGTGCGTCAAGACCGCATTGTGCAGGTGGCCCCAGATCGCCCGCCAGTCCCTTCCCGTTGTCAAGGATGGCTCAAGCCGGTGCGAAGAGCGGGCGTGACTGCAAATGCAATGCATCGGATGAACAGAACGTTCAGCCACCGCAGCCAATGTTGTACGACTGCTGGATTAGATGTGTGAGCCAAAGTCGATTGACACATGTAGGTGTGCACGAAGCGCACGTCGGTAGACGGGAATGCGATGCCGTTCAGCTCGCAGCGAGTTCGACGGAAACAGCAACAGCAACAGAAAGGGCACGTAAAGCAAAGAGCCTTTGGCCGGCAGAGTGGTGCTTCCATGCTCACACCGAGCGGAAGTGTGCACGACAACGATAGGAAAAGCTGCTTTGTGCTCATCTCTGCGCTAACGCATCGACGTTCGGAAGGTGGTGATCCAAGAGACGAGCACTACTACTGAGGCTGCAAACCGCCTTGACGTTGGCGCAGTGAAGAGGGTAGAAGAAGGACACTTGAGCACGGGAGATAAATCACCGATAATCTAGGCTTGCGAAACGGCGGGAAGCGAAGGAACCAGAGGACAAGCTGGTGCGGGGAGACAACGAGAAAAGACAAACGGTGCGTTCTCGCTCGTACTTCGATCGCGAATGTAGCCAAACTTCGGTCTCGATAGCAAAAGATCGTGTGGTCCTAGTATTCGAGGGCTAAGGACGCAGCGCTGAAGATGCCGACAGGTCGATGAGCGGGTGCAAGAGCGGAAGACGGAGCCGGAAAGCCGCGTGACTCTCTTCCTCGCGCCACCCGCACCGCAGCCACCCGTGCAGGCCGTCCAGCTGTACCCACTCACCCGTACTCATCTACACACACCCCTCTACCTCGCTCGACTGTGACTATACAGCTGGCCTGATCGATCTGTTTTGTTACTGGCGCGATGCTGTTCTATCTCGTCTGGCGCGTCGTCAAGTGCGTTGCACGTCCATCTGCACCTTGTTTAGCGCGACGCTGACCATACGCTCTCCTGCTCTTGATACTTCCTGCGTCGTTACTTGAAACCCTGCCGCCCTTCTACGACGTCCGAATCTTGTGTCGTCGACGCGCGTTCTCCCCGGCAGTTCGACGACAGCGTTTCTATATCCTACTTATGCTACCTACAAGGCGCTATGTAAGCGCCCAGCGGACGAGCAGGAGCTCGAGAGATGGTTAATGTATTGGTACGTACGTTCAGTCTACGCCCGTGTGCTGCTGTCGCCGTTCCTGCCACATCCCTACCCGTAATCTCCTCGTATCCCACACTCAGTCTCGTCGCTGCCCTCCACTTGCTCGCCTACATTTGTCGCACCAACACATCTCCATCTCCATGATGTCACATCACCTCCTACTCTTCGCGCCAATTCATAAGTCCAACGCTGCCATCTCTTTCGTCCATCTTCCTGTAGGCTTCACCGCCTTCCTGTTCCTCCTGGGCGGCCTCATCCCCTTCGTCCCTTTCACATGCTCTATACTCCCCTTCACGTCGCCCTCGACCCATGCCAACGCGTGGACCATCGCTGTCAGATGGTGCCCATCTCAACCGCCTACCCTCCTTTGTGCCCCTCTGGATAACTTGACATGCGTAACGCTGCTTTTTGCACTGCCCAGTGCCGAGCGCTCCTATCACCATGCCTCGGCGCCGTTCCCAGCTGTCCAGCTGGAGCGGCTTTCAATATTGTTGACCTTGTCCATGTTGTGGCGTTTTCTGTGAACGAGCTAGCCATCCTTCCATCCTGCGTAGACCGTGCGCTTCCCCACCGCGTCCCGGTTTTCCCTCTCCGCGCAGTACTAAGCAGTTGCTTTCACCTATGCCTATACGCATCTCGACATCCTATTCCTTCCCCTTCCTTAATAATATTGAGCCGTCCACGCCTGTGCGCTCTCTTTGCGTCGCATATCCACGTCACCTCCCACCCCGCGAACTATTCCTTCGCTTGTCATTTGTTCATCCATCCCATTCGCGCTCATCGCAGGCCGCTTACCTTTCTCGTGCCTCTTTACAGGAGCGTCATCGGCGTCGTCGTCGCGCTGGAATATGTGGCCGAATGGCTTGTGTCCTGGTACGTTCCACGTCGTTCCATTCTTCCTTCCGTCGCTCATCGCCCAACACACACCCTAACTCCAGGATCCCGCTCTACTACCTCGTCAAGACGCTCTTCCTCCTCTACCTGGCCCTCCCGCGCGCTCAAGGCGCCCAGTTCGTCTATACGACCCAACTCCGTCCCTTCCTCGCGCAATACGAAACCCAGATCGACGCCGCCTTCGGCCAACTGAAGAGCGCGGCGTACGAATGGGTTAGCGAGCGTTTGAGACGCGTGACGAATCTGGTGGTGAATACCCCGGCGCCGGATGTACACCAGCCGCAGAGCGCTGCGCCGCCGAGTCAGCATGATCCGATGAGTGGACCCGCGACGATGGTGCAGGGGTTGTGGGCTGCGTATGGGCCTGCTGTCGTCGCTGGTGCGACGGCGTTTGTACGTGCGCATGCGCCAGCGGGTGCGCAGGAGCAGGGTGCAGGCGGGTACGCTGGAAACCCGCCGGCCCCTCAGACGCGCCGTCAAGCGTCCGCGTCGTCCTCGTCGCTCGATACAGCCTCCGTCCTTCGTCGTCGTCGCGAACTCGAAGCCGAACTCGCGTCCCTTCCCGCTGCGGAGAGCGAGGGCGAGGGGGATACGACGCGCTTTGAAGAGGTGGACGATGTATCTGGGAACGAGGAGGAGCAGCAGCGGCCTGGTGCTGGACGACGGAGCTCGAGTTGGTGGGGATGGGGTGGTGGTGCGAGGGGGGATGGGTATGAGCCCGTTAGGACCGATTGAGATCGATCCTTCGAGTCAGCGACTGGACCTGAATGGTTCTTCGGACTGTGTATCAGTATGGTGCGTCCTTCGTTCTTCGGGGGTTGGGACGTGTGCTGATTCGTTGTCAGTGTATAGTGCTTTGCGTTTACGACATGAGCCTGAGTGTAGTATAGACTTGATATCACGACCTTTGATCCACCGATTTGTGGAATGTGTGCTGATTCTCGATCCGCGGCTTGGCCGTCCACGACCACGGGGAGGAGTCTTACCTGACTATATGCACAACCCTACCGATCAAGACTCCCGTACGCATTCGATGTGCGTTTCAGGGTCTCATGCATTTACCCCAAGTCGAGCGTGTGATTCACATTCAGAACTCATTCGTTGGCTAGTTCTCGTGATCTACAATTTCCCAGTCTCTTTCGCAGACCATCACGGAGGGAGACAGTTTGTAGTCTGAAATGCATCTAGAATGAGAGGAGAGACAGACCTACGTCTGTGCTTGAGTGGATCGAGACTACTACAACACTCTTTCTCACCGCGACGTCCATCTGACGGCTGAACTTGGCTGCAATTTTCGTTTCATCCGCCCTCCCTTTCCTTTTGCTACCAGACTTCCAGTACAGCAGCTGGAAACAGGTATATATCGGGTATCATCACTCATTCGATCCCTTTCCCCAGGCCCTGTGCCGGCGGCGGGTCCAGCGGTTCTTTCGCCCATATTGGTGTCACACAACTTGAATGTATTCCTGTCGGGCTGAGAAACGACAAGCACAGACTTTCATCTAGCAT
This sequence comes from Exidia glandulosa HHB12029, assembly GCA_001632375.1. Taxonomy (NCBI): domain Eukaryota; kingdom Fungi; phylum Basidiomycota; class Agaricomycetes; order Auriculariales; family Exidiaceae; genus Exidia; species Exidia glandulosa. Next base: position 15,107 of record KV426337.1, read on the forward strand.
ATTCCGGCGAGGGACAACGTGAACGCAATTCAGGTGCAGCCCCTAGCCGCATGATATCTTCCTACTGCTCAGGATGATCGTGTGTCGTTTTCGTGTGCATCGCAAGTACAAAGAAAGCCGGTGGCATACAGGGAGAAAACGCGTTGGCTACTCCGGGTCCTTCTCCGAGTCCTGCTCCGAGACGTGCTCCGAGTCCTCCTCCGAGCCGTGCTCCGATCCGTCCTCCACGTGCTCCAGGACTTTCTCCGAGTCCTGCTCAGAGTCCTGCCCCGAACCGTGCTCCGATCCGTCCTCCAAGTGCTCCAGGACCTGCTCCGAGTCCTCAAGAATTGTCGCGGTCGCGAGGAGATCCGTAGGCCAATACGTTACTTTCTTCGTGGCGCAACTCCCCTCGGAGCAGGGACCCTGCTCTCTCACAGCGGACATGATCTCGATATAAAATGCCTTGATACCGTCTGATGTGCTCTCCTTGACAGCTCTCTTGAGGGAGTCTATGAGGGTCTGGCAGTATTCGTCTAAGGGGATGTGATGTCGGATTGTGCGCACAAACAGCGTCTTGAAACTGTCGCGCTTGCTGTCGTCTTCAAGTTCGAATGAGGCTCCCACTGCGCGTAATAGTTCTGGTATGACAGCAGGCGAAGAGAAAAACGGTATGCGGGGCCTGAAGAGGTTTCGGCAATTAAGTGCGATGGCGAAAGTATCATAAAGCTCCAGGAACCCAAGCAGTACTGTTGAGGACATGAGCTCCAACGCAGACCATCCGGAGAGTCGGGGTATGGGCCATCTGAATTGTGAGAAATAGTCCTCAGGCAGCTCATGAGCAACAATGTTGGAATGTTTGTCGAAATCGTAAAGCTGAGTGTGAGTTATAACTGGACCCCTGAGCAATAATCGCCAGGTCGCCAAGTATGGTATTGCACGTGCAGCGTCAGACAGAACGTCCCTTACTAGTTCAAGTTCCATGACACGCAATGCAGCTGACCAGGGCTGTATATCGTCAAATGTGATGTGTGGCCAGTTTCTGTGATGCGTCAAGGCCTCCCAGACAGAGGATGATATTGGCCGGGACGAGGGAGTGCGCCACGGCGGGACATAAGCCTGGGCCATGATGCGAGCAATGAGTTGCGCGTGAAAGAAGGGAGGGAGCTCAGACAACTCGTGCGTTGTGCCAACCCTCCTATAGGAGTTTCCTGGATCGACTTCATCTGACAAGCTAAGCACGCGACTAGCGAGAGCGTTAGCCACGCAGGCACAATCGCAATTTTCGAACCCAGGATGCTCTTCCGTGCATTCGAATTTTCGAGCGATTTTGCCCCACATAGCGTGGGAGATTTGAGATATCTGCGTGCACGACAGCAAGGCTATAACCCAGTCATGTCTGTCGCTTTTGAGAAGGAGGGTTGTGCTGAGCGACGTGATTGTGGGGGATGCCCACCAGGTCCAGCGGCGATCCCTGCCGATCACGTTGATGCCGCCCCTTAGAAATGCTAATATGAGGGCGGCGTCAGGGAATTGGGAAGTTCGTAATGCGCGTACTGCCGGCCCTGGTAAGATCTTGTAAATCTGATGCCGCGACAACACTGGCAGCACAGAGCACGGGGAAGAGGACGTGAAGAGGACCAATACGACCCAAAGCCACGATCGCGCAATTCGTACAAGTTGTGCATCATCCAAAATGCCACTCGAGTGCATGACAGGCCAAAAATCAGCTTGTAACTGCTGCTGTGCAATTTCACTCGGTGTTGGATGGTCACCCCCTGACGGCTTGGGGCCATTGAAATCGGCCCAAAGTCTCGACGACCACTGACAGTGCGTGGATACAAATCCCTGCATATGCCGCGACCTAGGTGCTTCAGCATCTGAGAGTAACACACCAAGTGACTGCCATGCTACTGCAACAGCCTCACTGTCCGCAGCGTCACGAATAAGCCTCGTCAAAGCATCGCATTCCATTTTGACCTCAATGGATGCAATCCCCTCGACGACTCGATTAAATGGTGGCCGCGAGTGCTGGCGAAGGAGACGTTGTACGCCGCTGCGAACGTCTGAGATAGCTCGTGAGATGCTGAACTTCGTGTGAGACTTCGCCCTAGTCCTAGACTTTGTCTTCGAACCAGTGTCGGGCGCAGGAGCATTCATTCGGCGACGTTGCCGAATTTGCGGTCCACTGCTCCCGACCATCGCTTCCCGTGAGAACTGGGTGGTTATTCCGGTATCAGACCCTGAACCAGTCTCAGAACCCGAATCCCAAATGTCTGAATCTCCCTCCGGGCGTGGAGTTCCGGCTACGCTATGAGAAAGGCCAGACTCTAGGGCCGGACCTTCTGCGAACGGTGTAGCCCACCCCGAGAGCGAGGTGCGAGACAGGCTGTGGGGAGGGCACAGTTCGTCTTCCGATACAGGTGGCACGGTAGTGCTGGCGCCGGCACCGGCACCGTAAGCGTACTTCCAAGCCCCGTCTGTATCGAGGTAAAGATGACGAGGCACATGAAGCGACGATCTCCATGTAAGACATGGCACTTGTTGAGCGCGCTCTAGGAGCCATCCCTGCAGCGTGCAGAGTGAGGACGCAAGCAGGTCTAGTAGAGCAAGCACCTGATGGAGTAGCGGGGTCGCATATGGGCAGGCTGCATCCCATATCGGCCGGACAAGGCACCAGATATAAAACGCAAAAAGCAAGATGACGAGAGTGAAAAGCACGCCGGCGATGAGCCTGTTCAAAGTCCAAAGAAACACTGCGAGGCCAGTCAAGAAGAGGAACAGCGCAACGTGTAAGAGAACAGGAAGTAAAGAAACGATGACGGAAACATAAGTCGAGAGACCCTGGAAGTAGAACTCGCGCCGCTGAGCCCATTGACGAGAATGTTTTACCGCGTTTCGAGTGCGGGAAACATATTCGTCGAGCCACTGCTTCACGAGAATGCAGAGTAAAGCAACGGCGAGTGATATGAAAAGACTCGTGTACCACAATCCGTTGACCGCGCGAGATAGCGACGATGGTGCCGCAGAGTCCAGAGAAGGAGGTGGCGGGATCGGAAGATATGCAGAAGTGTTGCCGTTGGTCGAATTGAGCATGGCGAAGAGCACGTTCGCCACGTAAGCATTGGGATCAGGCTTCAAGTCGTCCGTGCTCGCGATGACGAAGGATGTCACAGCGGCCGAGAAAAGACCGGCCTAGACTACCCGTTATTATTCAGTACGGGAGGAAAGGAAGGAAGACATACGAAAGTAAGGAGTATGTTGACAGTGTCGTTCCAGATCTTTAGAAGCGCGTCATCGTGGTCGATTGCGATACCGCGATACACCCTCCAGACACGGGCGTTGTCCCCCATCTCTTTCCCGGGATCGTGGTCTGGCGGATATTTCTCCTCGAACTCGGTGCGGAGACGTTCGAATTGCTGCGGACCTAGGGGGGCCTGTTGGGCTTCAGCCGCTACGATGTTTTAGCCGAAAAACTTTCGTGGATAACTCTGACACATACCGGTTGGGTTCGCGATGCTGTAGGTAGGGTTGCTCTTCAGGATGAGCGTTAGCGTGAACTGCGAAGGAGATCTATGTGAACTCACCATGACGGTTGAGAGGCAAGCGCGAGTGTTCCCTAGTGACTCCGCGTCCTCCATTGGGCCATCTGCATCAGGCGCCGCATGGGCACAGATTCGATGAGCAGTGCCGGGTACAGGAGCCGAAGAGAAAGAACGTGCCACGTCCACGACACTCAGGGAGGACAGTGGCAAAACTTCCACCACTGCGGGACTCGGAGAGCCGCTTTGAGACCGTTTAAATGATGCGCTGCTACGCAAATAGAAGGGGAAGGTAAGACAAGAGCGCACATGCTCTGCCTCGAGAGGAGGGCAAAATCAAGTCTGTGATAGAGTCGTCGCTGTGCGCTAAGTTCGAACACGCCGACCTTCAGGCTCGCCCGCTATGCACCTGTGGACAAGGATGTAAGTTTATAACACTGAGATCAGGGGGTGATAGCGTCGCAACCCGACGTCTTTAATCTGAACCGTCAGACGACAGGATCCGGGATTGGAGGAAGATTAGGAAGAGCTCGGCCGTTCTCCGGAGACCAGATGTACGTTGAATGTCCGACCGTTACCCTAACCCGCCCGCGCCGGGTTTTCCTGACGTCGTGGTCCATGCCAGAATATTCTGCGGCACTTCTAGTAAAGAGCCAGAAGAGCGCGGCCTGGTGCGTGTTCCGTCAGCGTCCACATCTCCGATGTCCTCGCGCGCCTGCCAGTCTCAGTGTTTCCTTTGCTTCCGGGGTGTTGTGAACTGCACAGAACCAAGCTGACTCCATCTCTTTTCGTTGCAGTAGGCTCATCGGCGTCTTCAGCGCGTCGGAGTACTTACGTCAAACTTGGGTCGCCCGAATGGCTCGTAATTATAGCCCTTCTTCCTCCTCTATCCGACTCAGTCTCACACATCGACGTAAGTATCACGGCTTGGAAATTATATATATAAAGTAACACACAAGACATCTCTACTCTCGGTCTTCGTAATCAGGTCACTTGTAAATGCGCAGCGCAGCAATATCCCAGTATGCATCGGTGAAGCCGCTAGGGTTGGTCGCGACGTAGTTCCGGCACGCGTCCATTCCGTTGCCATTGTCGCTCTTGAAGGTGTTACCTAAGAAGAAGTGGGGACACTGAGTCAAACAAGAGGGGGAAAACATGTCGCGACGCACCTGCCCAGTCCCCTATATATCGAGTAATCAGACGCTTAGCGCAGGTAATGATGAGTGAGTGAGAACGAACCGCAAAGCGTGAGGTCAAAGATCTATTTCGAATTTCGGTCTGTAAGCCTGAGATGTCACGGTGTACAAAGGATGATACCCGACTCACGAAGCGGTGTTCCTGGAATTTGGACGAGATGTCGCAGGTGTCAGATGTGAAGACGGCCGTAGGCTTTCCCCAGTTCGCGGGAGAGACGCCTTTAGCGCCGGTGCGAATGTCTGCACCGGGAGATCAGCTATGGGGTGAGAGGGGAACGTTGGCACCTGCTCGCCTTCGGGAGTGTTCGAGTCATCACGGCCAAAGAACCACACCTTGAGCTCCGAATCTGTGCGCTCAGTGGCGTACCTAGAGTAGTTGGCAGTGAGTCGCATGCCACTGTGAGAGGAAGAAAATGCACCAGCCACCGCCCTTGCTGTTAAACGCCGGCCCAAACGAATTCGGCGAGTCCGACGCGACACCGCACCCCTGATTCCCATTGGCGCCCTTCTCGCTGTTACAGTCCAGCGAACCAGCGGAGCCTTTCATATCCCGCGCGGTCTTCGACTGCGTACATCCATTGGAAGTATGCAGCGACGAAAGGTTTACACCGTCGTCATTCGCGCCCTGCCAGATCACTTCAGCTTCAAAAAAAGTAGCTTGCATTCAGTTTCATACTGTACCTCAACGATATCCCATTCCCCGCCGTACGGCCAAACTCCGTCCGCAAGCGTCCAGTACGCGGGCCATGTAGCCAACCCCTGCGGCATATGACGCATATCGAGCACGGCAGCGTGCTTCGTGTACTTGTTCTTTGAGGAGATACGGATAGATTGGCGTCCGGTGCCGCTGCTGGGATCCAGCGTCGAAGTGGAATCTGCACGCATGATGAAGGTGTTATCGGACGTGTAGGTTAGGTTCTTCGACTTTGCGTCGTCCATTCCGACGAATCTGCCAAGAGACGAGGTGTAAGTACTACTAGGCACAGACTGAACTGAACTTGCAGGAGTATGAGAAACGTACTGGACGAAACCATTCGTCGGGTCGCCGTCGCTATAGAAGTCCCATCCGTCGTACCAATTATTGCCGACCCAACTGTCCGCGAGAGAGTACGCGGCGCCACTGCTTTCCTGTTCGTCGCCTGGGGCACTGCTTGGCTCCGGTGCAGGAGGCTCGGAGGACGTCGGCGCCGGGGGATCAGACATCGTTGGTCCGGGTTTAGGAGCACCTGGAACGGGAAGTGTTAGCGGGAGCGGCGATCTCTTCGTAAAGCGAGTCTGCGAACATTTGCGACGATGGAGGCCCTTGGCTGAGACCGCGCTCAGTGTAGCGGCCAGAATGACGAGCGACTTGAGAGTGAGAGTGAACATAAGCGCAAAAGAAAATAAAGAAAATAAAAGTGTGGAGAAGAAAAGCGAAGTGTGTGGAGAAGTAGAAAGTGAAAAGATGGGAGTCGATTCCACCAGTACTCCTTTTATCGCGATTGGGACGCTGAACAGACGGCCACATTGGTCCGGCGTCGGCGTCACAAGTTATGCCGGTAAACCCTGGATGTGCTGGGGGGTCGGAAATAGACGCACAAGAGCTACTGAATTCTCTGACAGTGAAAAGTGGAGCAACGATGCATTGGTATCAGTCCAGGCTGCGAGTGTAATATTAATGGTCGCGGCTTTAGTCACGTCCAAATGGGATGCAAGTACTCAGATAATACTGTAAGCACGGGAAGATCTGTTGCGCTGTATACTATAGTCCGGGATGTCCGAGATTGCGACCAGAAGAGCAAAGCAGGGGTTAGGCGCGGCGCAGCGCCACAACCGCTATACATACTCCTGTGATAATGCAATGAGAATGACGCCGAGAGGCCCAGGAAACGTATCGGCCTCTGCGACACGCGCTCGTAAGCCGTAGATTATTCGTACAGCTTGGGTCGCAACCAGTGCACGCTCAACAATCAGCAAGGTAGACCGGTCGACCCTCGGAGAAAGGCTTGAAGCTGTTCAGGCTCGAGAAAGGAAGTGACTGCGTTTGGCTGGATGTCATGGTCGAAGCCAAGAGAGGAAGTGACGGACTCGGAAGCAACACGGGCGTTGGCGCCTCTTGACCTCTTACCGCCATGTCGTACGGCCGCGTCACGCTCAACGACGGCAACAAGGCACGCTCAAGACCGTCGTGGGTATCGCTTAGGACTTATCGTCCGTAGGCGCCGAGGATTGCGTTCGGCGCAGGCAGCCGCGCCTGGGTATGTACGTCGTATCCACCCGTACCGCTCGTGCTGATTCCCTGGCCGTCGCGCAGAAACACGAAGTATGCGCTGCTGACCCAGTTACGAGCTTGGAGCTGTCTCTGACGCCGTCAGGACGCGACGCAGTACGTGCGCCAGGCGCTCGAAGCGGGTTTCAACCATCTCGACAACGCGCAATGTCCGTCGTTCAACCTTCGTACCATCACAGCTGACTTCTATCTAGTATACGATAACGAGGAATACGTCGGGGCCGCGCTTGCTGCGTCTGGTATCGCGCGCGAGAACGTGTTCATCACGAGCAAGTACAGTCGCGGCGACGTGGACGCTGCTATAGCGTCGTCATTGTCCAAGGTGAGCTCAAAATATCATACAAACGCCCACCGCGCTATACATTTACATTGTCTACTAGCTCGGCGTCGAGTATCTGGACCTGTACTTGATCCACCATATCATGGTCATCCCTGAAGGTCAAATACCAGCTGTATGGGCCAAGATGGAAGCCATACGCGCGCGCGGGCAAGCAAAGTACGTATACTCTTCTTCACACCCGCTACCCCCACAAACGACCGTATAGGAGTATCGGCGTCTCGAACTTTGGCGTGCCGGAATTACAGCAGATCCTCGCAAGTGGGACTATCGTACCCGCCGTCAACCAGGTGCGCATTCAGTATTTCGCGCGGGTCTGATCGTGACTTGCGCTCTGCTCTACTGTACCTAGATCCAGCTGCACCCGTACAACTACCACGCGCAATTGCCCGTCATCCGTTTCTGTGGCGAGTGCGGGATCGCAATCGAAGCGTACAGCTCTTTGATGTGCGCTTCCCTTCCCCTTTCCCCTCTCCTCTCCTCTAGATCTCACACATATAGATATACAGACCGATAACCAAAACCCCCGGTGGACCACTCGACCCCGTCCTCGCCCGCATCGCTAAACGCATAAACGGTACACCCGCACAAGTCATCTTCGCATGGCTCCGATATAAAGGGATTATGATCGTTACGACGAGTGGGAAAGTCGAAAGGCTCAAGGAGTATTTGGACGTTCCGAATCTTCGTACGTCCCCCTTCGCCGATGGAACGGAGGGTACTGTCAGCTGATGCGAGGTTCGAAGCGCCGTTGACGGAGGAGGACGTAGGGGATATTGAGACGGCTGGACGACAGGGTGCGGCGTGGTATGAGGCGCGGATGGGAGGCGCGATGTTCCTCGACGAGAAGTCGCCTAGAGAGGTCGCCGACGAGAAGCCGTCCAAAGAGGTCGTCGACGTCGAGGCGCAGGTTTCCCACGAACCCACCGTCCGGTGGCGACGCGTCGTACTGTTGGGTGTTGCGACGTGTAGTGCGGTCTGTTTGACGTTGCGCGCGTGGAACTGGTAGATTATTGCCTTTTCGGTATCGTTTACCTTCACCAAGGATGGTTCTTTCGAAGAACGTTGTGCGGTACTCTATACATCTTAGATCTATACCGGAGCGTGTACAGTATCATGCAAATCCGTTGAGGTTGTTTTCGAGTACGTTCGACTCACAGGGTTCCTGTAGATGAGTGGGCGCACTCACCCATAAAATTTTCAAACTGGTTAGTGGTCACATTTCAAAGCGGCCAGTGTTCGCATTTGCGAGCTAGCCACATAGACCAGTGTTCGGTTTCCTCGAAGGTTGTTTTGTTTTCGTGCATCTCCGAATCGGAGCCGGCCGGCGGGCTCGGACTCGCGGCTTTCCTTTCTACCACGATGCACGGCTGCACACCGTGCACATTCGCTACTTAGGCGTGTTGTACTTTACGTCCCAGCACAGCGCCTGTGGCGATGTCGAGTGTGCTGTTCAGTTTGACTCGGCTTTTCCGGTCGCCGTGCTTGCTGCACGCTGGACTGTCAAGCGCACCGCCCATGGCGATCTTGCAGATCCAAGGGCGTAAACATGCCGGTACTAGAACTGTATATCACCGGCCCAAGGTCCTCCCGTCGAGCTCCTGCGGTCGTCCACTCGCGCTCGTCGGTTGCGCGGATGCTAAGGTCCTTCACGCCGAGCATTCTACGTTTGTGTGTGCTCATGTGTTACAATACGACTACTGCACCATGGACTTTTCGAGTCCCCCGGACTGCCGGACTGTTTGCGCCAGGACCCTCGACATGGCAGTGCTCCTTCTGTCGATCCTGTTCCTTGCCAGTCCCCACACCGGCGTATTGTATATTTCAGGGGTGGCCCATAACTTTCCCAAGTCTCCGCGTTCCCCGCTTTCTCGTTCTCTTTCTCCGCACTGGTGGATGTCCACGTACATCTACCATAAACGCTCCAACTCTGGTCTCGCATACGACGGATACACGAGCAGCGAGCGTCCTTCAAGCACATACAACCCTCCCTCTCGACTCGCCGACTCCCGGATGTCTGGATATCAGTCGCTTTCCGCCCGTGCGGGATATTCGGGTCACACACCTACGCATTCCGTCGAACATATTCCCATGGACCCGCTCTCCTCATCACGAATCGCCCTCGTAGACACGGGCGCACAAAGCAAGTACCGCGATCTCGGCTCACCCATGACGCCCGCGTCGATGCGTCCTTCGACATCGAAGCGGCGTAGAGCGATATGGATTAGTCTCGCAGTCCTAGGCCTCGCAATCGTCATCGCGCTCATCGTATACTTCGTCATCATCAAACCTCATCACTCCAGCTCCAGTGGGGGGGAGGCGACAAAGGCTGGAGACAAAGGGACTGGCAACGGGACGGCGGGCAAGGGGACGGTATTCTTCGGGACGGACGGGACGCAAGTGAAGACTGAAGACGGGAAGAGTTTCACGTACAAGAATCCTTTCGGAGGTCATTTCGTCGTCGCGGAGGGAGATCCGTATCATAATGGCGCCAAGGCGCAGTCGTGGACTCCTGCGCTGAATGAGAGTTGGAACTTTGGAGTGGACAAGATTTTTGGGTGCGTTCTGCGTTGGTTTAGCACGTCCGATTCGGTGCTGACGCTGTGCAGGGTGAATCTCGGGTACGCTTACACTCACTCAATCGCGTCGACTTAAGAGTCGAAAAAGCTGACTTGGCGCATTCATTCTACTCTAGAGGGTGGCTAGTCCCCGAACCCTTCATCGTACCAGCCCTGTACGAGAAGTACAAGGACACAGATCCGGATCTCGTAGGCGACGAGTGGACGCTGAGTCAGGCGATGGCGAAAGATCAAGCAGGCGGTGGTCTATCGCAATTGGAGAATCACTACAAGACCTTCATCGTGAGTTCACTTCCCTCCACTCAAGACTTAGAATGAAATGCGTTACAGATAGAAGAAGATTTTGCGAATATTGCAGGCGCGGGACTGAATTGGATACGATTGCCTATTCCGTACCATTCGTTGGGCGGACTCATGGGAGATGAGGTATGCTCACGGCATTCAGGCCAACTGCTGATGCGAGCTCATCTGCTTTGACAGCCATTCCTCGCGAATGTATCTTGGACGTACATGCTCAAGGCGTTCTCTTGGGCGCGCAAGTATGGTATCCGCATCAACATCGACCTGCATACAGTGCCCGGTATGTCTCCCATGGGTAGTGAAGCCTTCTAGCTCACGCGTGACGTAGGAAGTCAGAACGGCAACAATCACTCCGGCAAATTCGGTCACCCTCCGCACTGGATGGACGGCGTTATGGGTCTCGCGAACGCCCAGCGGACGATGAACTATATTCGCATGATCACGGAGTTCGTATCGCAAGACCAGTAAGTACACGTTTGCTGTCAGTGCTCGGCTCACTGTCTTCCCAATAGATACAAGAATCTCGTGCCGATATTTGGAGTCGTCAATGAACCGTGGATCCCAACTCAAGGCTTAACGAAGAACTTGTACGCCCTATGTTCTTCAGCTCCTACAGTCTATGTCTGATGAGTGTTCCTATGTAGCTACCTCGAAGCGTACAACGAAATCCGCAGGATCACAGGCATCGGCGAGGGCAAAGGGCCGTACATCTCCATCCACGACGCGTTCGCCGGGCCCGATCCGTGGCGCACGTTCCTCAACGGCGCCGACCGTCTCGCACTGGACCTGCATCCGTACTTTACCTTCGGGAAAGAAGATCACCCCGACATTGAAGGCTACCCGGCTAAGGCCTGCACCGGCTGGGCAGTGCAGTACAACGCCTCGCTTAATAACTTCGGCTTCACTTTCGCGGGGGAGTGGTCGCTTGGGTTCAACGATTGTGGGCAGTGGATCTGGGGGTTGACGGATTCAGACAAACCGTATACTAGTACGTCCAGTCTGCTCGAAGTGCCGATTTTTATTCTTATGTAACCGATTGACAGCCAATTGCGAGGAGAAATGGAACGACTGGACGAAGTGGGACGATGCTACGAAGGCGCAGTTCCTCAGTCTCGCCAAGGCGCACATGGACTCTCTTGCGAACTTCTTCTTCTGGTGGGTCCTTAGAACTGAATCACGTCGCTCGCACTAATATTGATGCTTATTGTGCTGCGCAGGACTTGGAAAATCGGAGAGTCGTCGAAGACGAATAGAGTCATGGCGCCGATGTGGTCGTACTCCCTTGGCCTCGCACAAGGATGGATCCCGTCCGATCCGCGCCTAGCGGTGGGCGAATGCGCGAGGTTGGGTGCCGGAGGACAGCCGGACCAAGCCTACGTCGGACATCTACAGCCATGGCAAACGGGCGGTCAAGGAGCGGGGACGTTCAAACCGGAAGCGACGGCCGGACTCGACTGGCCTCCTCCGGCACTCGCTACTCTTGGTGGTATTCCCGTTCCGACATACACTCAGACCGGAGCGATACAGACGCCGCCGGTGCCAACGTTTACGCCGCCACCGTCAGTTACGGAGAACGGATGGGCGAATCCTCAGGATACGGTCGGTGTATGGGTCACTGGGCACGGGAAAGTGGATTGTTCGAGATTCTCTCGAGATTCTCACCGTGCGTTCCTGTAACTTAGGACGAGATTATCATGAATTCTACGTACTGTGAACCTCAAACAAAACTCTAAGCTTTTCTTCAGTTATATTCCGACAAATGTTGGAGATTCCCAGCAAGGGATTCTCGATCAAATCTCAGGCAGTATCCTCAGCTTTGTACGAGATTTGTTTGAGAACCTTCACACCTCGTATGAGTCTGAGGATGTCTGCAAAGCACTGCCTGAGATTTGATGGAGAATCCCTGGCTGGGAATCTCTAACATTTTTCGGAATTTAACTGAAGAAAAGCTTAGAGTTTTGTTTGAGGTTCACAGTATGTAGAATTCACAATAATCTCGTCCTAAGTTACAGGAACGCACAGTGAGAATCTCGAGAGAATCTCGAACAATCCACTTTCCCGTGCCCAGTGGGTGCCGAAGGTGAATTGCCAGTATCCCGATCCGTGGAATCCCGGCGATGTACCACCGGCTCCCTGTTAATTTCAGCTTCTCTAGTGGACTTTTGATATATCTCTTACGTGTATAGCCTGCCGTTATATGTAACTCGACGCTTACTGGTGCGCCTGTCTCGAAGCCTCAGGCTGTCAGCGTCTGAGGTCACTGTCTTGAGGACGGTCTGGCCTCATCAGACCACTTCTGCGCGCTTGCCCCATAGTATATAGCGTCGCTCTCGGTGCATGCGAGTACGAAGCCTTCCCAGAATCGATGGCGACCGCGATTCAAGCAGCCCTGCAGGTTTTTATCGACGCGTACGCTGGTGGAGATATTGCACCTCTCTGCACACTCTTCGCGCCAGAGTTTGAGATCGAACTACTGCCGAAGTCGATGAACGTCGTGCCGAGGAATAAGGAGGAGTACCTAAGCTGGATCCGCGGAGTACTCAGTACTTTTCGAGGCGGTCAGGTCAAGGTAAGCCCACCCGCTGAGGTCCACTTGCATCTGAGAGTAATCTCGCTGACTGATGAGTTGCAGTTGGAGGTTGTCGAGCTCATCGAGGCGCCTGATAGTCGAAAGGGCACCGTGCATGTACGCCGTTTGGATCCGTCCGGCGTTCACGCGGATTCTCTGACGCCACTTAGACGAGGTCGTATGATACAGCACTGGCCAATGGCACACCCTAGTCTGTCACTGCTCTGATCTCATGTGGCGCTGATATTGACGAACAGTTGCAGTCATATGGAGTACATCTGGATCATCACGTTCGACGAAACGCTGAACAAGATTGTCCACGTCAAGGAATTCTTCGATTCGGGCCTACATGTTCGACTCCGCGAGCAAGGCCTTGTCGTGCAGGACTGAATATGATCTCTCGCCCGTGTATAGGATCTAGATCTCAAATCTCACCGAGTCCGAGGGGAATCACTCGCGATACGACTGCAATATTCGTCGACGTAAGATTTGAACAGCTCGAGCGACTTGAAGGGCGGGAGGAGGCGTCGCGATAAACGTACAGAGAGGACCAGGATTCATAAGCATCAGGGGGAGGGAGAGTACAACACGTCACGGTCAAGCTGTCAGAGCTCTCCGAAGCCCACGGACAAGGCGGCGTAATACCCGGCCATAGACAACGAGCAGCGGGTTCGGCGTCTAGGCGCTGATGAACCATTCCGAGTCCTCCTGCGCTACGGAGGGTGAGACGCGGCTGTAAGGTCTATGGTAAAGCACCTACCAGCGTCGGTGTTGTCCCGCTTCGTGCTGATGAACCACTCCGAGTCCTCCTGCGCTTTGAAACGTGAGCGACGAAGCCAAAAATTTAATGATACCATGAACTCACCGGCATCGGTATTGTCGCGCTTAGTGCTGATGAACCACTCCGAGTCCTCCTGTGCTGTGAATGAACGTGAGCGACGAAGATATAGTCTACATAAGCCAATAAACCTACCGGCGTCGGTGTTGTCCCGCTTAGTGCTGATAAACCACTCCGAGTCCTCCTGCGCTGTAGGTAACCGTGAATATCGCGAGCGCGAGAGACACCCGAATCAATGCGCACCTGCGTCGGTGTTATCACGCTTGGCGCTGATGAACCATTCCGAGTCTTCCTGCGCGGCGTCGGTGTTGTCGCGCTTGGTGCTGATGAACCACTCTGAGTCCTCTTGGGCCGCGTCCGTGTTATCGCGTTTGGCCTGACCTGCGTAGACGAGCAGATCGAGTAAGCCGCGATGCACATGCATTGTAAGAGTCTAAGAGTGCATACCTGAGGCGGGGGCCGCGATGACAGCAGCAACAAGAGCGAGCGCGACGAGGGTCTTAGCGAGCATTGTGAGACCTGAGAGCGAGAACGAAGAGCACCGAGGCGTGCGAAGGGTTTATATGTGCGCCGGAGTATTAGATGGGAGTGGGGTGTGGCGACATCGTGCTTCCTGGTTCGCGGGATATCTGGTTCTGATACGGCTACCACAAGCCGCCCGCGCTTCTTACGAAAGATTACGGAGAACCCCAAGGTGCATCCTGAAGCGTGAACAACGAAGAATTTGCCACCCCAGGGCGAGGAACGGACGTGAAAGATATACTGACGTCGTCCAGCTAGACATAAATCGAAATATTCGGTGCAGAGCGCAGAACTAGTGGTGTTTATCTGCACTTGGGCGCCAGCTGAGCACTAAGATCATCAGATCGTCAGATCTCGAGATTTTCCCATTGGGGATGAACGTTCATGACGGTACGGTGAGATACGACAAACGTGTACGCGACCTCCGTCCAGCTCCCCGTAGAACAGAATAGGATAGGATAGGATAAATGATGGGATAGGATAAGAATGCTAGGACGGGGCTGGATGACCGCTCGTGCAGTACCGCATGGCAAAATACTTTGCCGCCCACGAGGCCCACGAGATGCAAGAAGTTGAAGAAGCCTGAACGCGGAACCGACCAGACGGGAAGACTTGCGCAGTAGATGGGCGTCGGCGTCAGAGTTTCGAGCAGCCTGTCCAGCGTCGACGTCCTGATGGCCAGAAATTAAGAGAAGAAGACATGTACAGCGATGATACGACGCGCATGCCAGTGGGGCGCCACGCCGAGCTCGAGGATTTTTGGGCCTTGGTGCAGACGCGGAACGCGCGGGTGGAAAATTGAGGCGAGCGTGGCGGTTCGTGGAAGAGCTGCAATTAATCCCGCGCCGCGCCGATCCGCCGCCGCCACAGACTAGTACTGTCGGTATGTAAAGTGCACGCATCATAAAATGACAGTAAAAGACTATCAATTCAGGGTAAGGGGTCCCTAGAAGTTATTGGCATGACCAGAAGCACGACTAGACTTAGAATTGCTACGGCCCGGGCCAAGTCGGTGAGGGTGACATTGCGGTATGCGATTGAGTCGTCGTCTGTAATTCCTCCGTCGTGGGAACCATAATGACATCCTACATGGGGGACCTTCTCACATAGATAATGGACTGCGGGGCTCAGGGATACGATTATAATTCGGCTTAGTTCTGTCGACGAACGTTTGGCGAGCAGTAACTGCGCTCGGGTAAAGTTCGATGTCTTGAGCTATACTGTGTGTAAAGGAGCGGAGCAGATGATGAGAGCGAAAGCAGACTGTGTTATCCAATTCTCGTGCTCTAGACGGAGCTTATATAGACTTCCCGGTCGAGGAAGGAGCCTTTACACTTTCGGGCCGAGCGCCGCCTCGCTGGCAGTTTCCAGCCGGGAAGTATGCCATCTTTTATTGGGTCAGGTATGCGTATCGTTACGGACTGAGAGCGCTTCACGGTAGATGTGAATACTTTCTCACGGCCAAGTTTCAGCCGCCCACCGATACACAGTACGGCAAGCTGTTCCGGTCCACAGACATGCTCCATATGTCACTGGGAGGCGACACGGTTTGACACAAGTTGCACGATGTGAGAGCAGGGGAGAGCAGATGATGAGAGCGAAATGGGGCTCAATGACTCCAATTCTCGCTCTGAACGGAGCTTATATAGACTTCTCGGACGAATACTTCGGAAGGAGCATCTACACCTCAATCCGAGCGCCGCTCAGTTACGGTCTCCCCGGAAGTGAGACCGTCTTCGATTGGGTCAGGTATGCCTCCTCATGGTAGACCACGGCCGCCTACAGAATCGTCGCTGATTTACTTACTGTTTTGGTCTATAGTACTAGTGGGCACTGACACACTGCGGCCATGTTCGAGGTGTCACTAGAAATTGGTACAGTTTCTAAACCCGGGATAATGTGAGAGTTGCCAGTGGGAGGAGCAGGTGATGAGGTCGATAGGGAAGGTACGGGCGATACGGTAATCACATTACTTCCAGCTCGGACAGGAATCTCAGGCTCAGGGGACAGAGAGTCTGCTTATTCGGATGGGAGTCGCCGTACCTGCCGGCAGGTCAGATATTTGATGTACCCGCAACGGCCGCGTACGGATGGAGAGTAGGTTAACTCAAAGTTCAACTCAACGACACAGAGACGGCGAGCAGTGCACATGTCGCCCGTTTCGAATGCCAATAACGTTCGGAATGCTGTCAAGGGCGATACATCCCAGTACGGAATGCGATTACTTCGGTCACTAGTCTACTGAGAACTTGGAAGGAGCAGATGATGAGAGCGATGAATAACTGGAGAGTGTGAACGAGAGGTAAGAAGATGTTGTCTTATATATCAGTAGGACATCGTCATGAGGAAGAGGCGGGGTCTCATGCTACTCAGATTCAAGAAGAATGCGATGGTGCCCCGGAATCACTATGAAGATGGGAGAGCCTGAAGACCCGAAGAGTACAATTTTTGTGCGAATTATGCCTCGTGACAATGGACAGCGACCATAGATGAGTGTGAGAGTTGAGGAGCAGATGATGAGAGCGAGGAAGTTGGAATGCGTTAGGGTCTACTCCGAATAGTCTTTGAACTTGTAGCATTTTAAGAAATACACAGGCTGAGAGTATGTGAGCAGATGATGAGAGCGTGCGTTCAAGTTTAATGGGCTGAAGACGACCACACGGCGATGTTTTATACTGTCGGTCCCGGACCGAGGTCATGATCAGCAAGCGGACGATGAGCTGCAGGGAGTGGAATTGCTGATTCCGGGTACGGGGAGGACCCGGTCCGTAGAGGCTGATAGTTGTGCAATGGCGAGAACAGAGTCGAGACTCGAGAGCGCGGGTGACGGTCGTACAGCGAAGCGCTCAACGCGAGCAATTCCAGGAGCGCCCCACACAGTCACAGGCCTCCACGACCAGCGCAGCGCGGCGCTCGCCCGAGGAGCGAGTACAAAATAGGTGTAGCTCAGACGCCAGCAACGTTCGTTTTGTTCATCGTCGATGACGTCGAGGGAGGATCGGAGACAAAGAGCGAGACGCCCGACCGGCGCAAACCGATAACTCGCTTTCCCTCTCGTTGTCGTCGTTACTCGTCGAAAATGCCGTCCGAAACGTCGTGGACAGATGGTATCCTTCTCAAGGTCCGTCTATCAAGCGCCCAAGACCAAATGCCCTACTAACGCTCTGAGTGCAGGTTACGAACGTCATCGTGTACTTTATGCTCCTCGGGTCCAACATCTACTCTGTAGCAGGCCCAGAAGTGCGCGCTTAACGCCCTTGTGATCCTTACACCCACTGACCGACCTGTAGGACGTCTTCGGGCGCGGACGCGAGTCGTACTTCACCCCCGCGCCTTGGGCGTTCGGAATCTGGTCCCTGATCCACCTCCTCCTCCTCGGCATGATCATCTACCAATTCACAGCGGGTGGGAAGAGCGTCGTCGTGGACGGAATCTCCTGGCGCTTCCCACTACTCGCGGTCCTGAACACCATCTACGTCAACTTGTGGGCGCACGGGCATTATATCCCCGCTTTCGTCTTCGCGCTGTTCGTGAGCAGCGCGGTGAGCCACATTTATTATGTCGTCAAGAAGTATCATCGGAGCGAGAGCTTCAGCGACGAGAGTGCGTGTTACCCCGGGTGTCTAGAGTGTGGCGGGGCTGACGCGGCGCGGGATGTAGTGTTTGTGCATCTGCCTTTCGGGCTGTACCACGGCTGGACGACCGTCCTGGTACTCCTTACCGCCTTCGAGGCATTCGGCGTCAATGCACAAGTCACTCGCGCAGGCGTCTTCACCAAGATTTTCGTCTTCCTCGCTCTGTGCGTCACACCATCCCGACTCCGTTTGCGCTGCGCAGCACTGACCTAATGCTGATCCGCATCCGCCCTTGTCATGGATTGCTCGTGCCTGCAGGCTCTTCCTCGAGTCCACGAGCGCCGCGTACGCGTTCGGTACCAAGGAGGGCGACATTGCGGGCTCCATCGCTATTACCTGGGCACTCTTTGCCATCTTCCAACGTACGTGCCTTCGTGGTCACTGGTTTTGTCTGAGTTTTACTGACGTATCCGTTCTTTTGCCTTCCGTTCCCGCTCCTTGCCCAATCCGCGCGCGCGATGTCTCATTCGCGCGTCGATTGACCTGTCGTACGTCTGCTCTCGCGCACGCGCGGCGCTACGCCACCTCCACCTCTGCCATCGCACAACGCACACCCTCCTTCTCATTGCTTTATCTCCCACGCGCCTCTTCACTCGCTGTTCGTCCCCACCTCCTCGGGTGTCTGCTGTTCCCGCTCTCGATGCTCTCGCTCGCCACTCACACCACCTACGTTCCCCACACGCTCTGACCCTTACCCACTCCGGCTTCGTCTGGCCACATCCCACAATGCGTCACCTACATCCCCCCGCCTACCGCCTCCGTCACATCCTGCCACCCCGTCTCCTCCTTCCCTCTTACCCCCCTCCCCACACTCCGATGAAACAGACCAAACCTCCTCGGGCTTCATCCACTGGTCCTCCTTCGCCTTTGCGCTCCTGAGTCTGTTCTGGGTCGTCAAGAGCGCGTATACGACGTTCGTCGTCAGACGGCAGGGCGGGATAGTTCTGGACGAGGAGAGGGCGCCGTTGGTTGCTGATGGGAGCGACTAAGGTGACGGAGAATGATGTGTGGTGGGAAGAAACGAACGAACGAAGGACAGATGTGTTGTTGCTGAATCCCTTTCTCGCTTACTTTCAACTGCTACGTGCTTACTGACTGAAACGAACCAAATTGAACCAAGTGTCTGCGTCTGTCTATGTCTTCGTCTGGCGGGTGCTGTGGATCGGTCCGACTCGAGTTTGCTGGCTGTATAAAACTACGACACTCGCGTGCTCAGTGTTCACTCGTCCTCTGAACGCGATTTCTTTCGCTCTCATCATCTGCTACGAAGCGTGGGCACATTCCGGGCACGTGCATTCTCGTGCGAGGCACACTGCTCCCAAGTACACGAGGTTGACATACTCGTGATCCCGAGTTAGAGCGATCTGCCACAGTCTCTCTACTCGGTTACTTACATATGGGGCACCGGCTCTAGGCAATGGTTTTCACCTCCCTGCTCTTACTTGTGATTGGGTGTGTGGCGGGGTTTTTGCATCGAACGACTGAAACTCTGCTATGTCCCCATTGAACAAGCATCTGTCTCTCTGTGAGATTTTTTTCTCATCTCTCGTCTCTTGTCCCGGGGATCGGGCCGAGGTTTCGAGGTCGTTGATGGTATAAAGCTATGACCCAGTGGTCTCTCATACCTTGCACGCTCTTATCATCTGCTACGAAGTGTGAACACAGAGCCTTGAATCACACAGCATGCGATGCACACTGGTTCCAAGTACAGCGCTCGTAAAGCGAGAGAAATCGGGGTTTAGAGGGATCCGCCACAGTGCTGCCAGTGGTCGACCAATTGCTTATGGGACACCGGGCACAGGCAACAATTCTCTGCTCCCTCCTCTCTGTGCGTGTAGTGGTGGTGTTTTTTTGCATCGAAGGAGTGACTCGCTGCTGTGTCCAGTTTCAGAGAAGTATCCGTCTCTTTGTGTTTTTCTCATCTCCTGTCCGGTGGGTGCGCGCAGGGGATCGGGCCGAGGTTTCGAGTTCGTTGGCGGTATAAAGCTACAACAGTCGCAAGGCAATGGATGTTCAGCGCTCGCACACAATTTCCTTCGCTCTCATCATCTGCTACGAAGTGTGAACACATCCCTATGTCCCACATCTCATGCGATGCCCACTGGTTCCAAGTACAGCGCTCACAACACGATAGAGATCGGGGTTTAGAGGGATGCGCCACACTGTCTCGTCTCGTCCGCAGGGGGCACTGGGTCTAGGCAATAGTTCTCTGCTCGCTCCTCTCAGGCGCGGCTCTGTGTCCTCAAAGGTGTGGTGGCGGGGTAAATTGCATCGAAGGACTCGGACAGCTGCGCTGCTGTGTCCCCATCAAATAAGTGACTGTCTCCCCCTGCTTTTCTCATCTCTCGTCTCTTGTCCGAAGATTGGGCTGAGGCTTCCGGTTTTTTTTTGGCGATATAAAGCGACGAGGGCACTGAGGCGTGTCCTCTCATCGCTCGCACACGATCTCTTCCGCTCTCATCATCTGCTACCAAGCGCGGGCACATTCAGAATATGAGAGCTCGTGGGATGCACACCTGGTTCCAAGTACAGGAGGTCAAAATATCACCGTTATAGTTATCACATCCCTCCATCTCATTGTTCTTGTGTGTCCTCGACGGAGGCGGCGGTTAAACAACTTGGACATGGAAGTGAGAATTGGAGATACAACCTCAAAGCCTCAACCCTGACCGGACCGGTACATCTCCTCTCATTTCACTCCCGGATAGCCTATATAAAAGGTCTCTGCAAACGGTCAACTCGACATCATTATCTCTCCATGCCACTCGCTCTCATCATCTGCTCCAAATGTTCTGCAACGTACAGCGAGGCCGGAGCACACACTGGCGATGGAATCGTCTTTATCCTGGTCAGAGGCATCATTCACACAGCGGGTTGGACGGCGTTCATGCCGTGCTGGATCTCCGAAACAGCCTCGCATCGTACTCTTGACATGCTATACAGTACATTGGAGTCTAAGCCGCGCTCGCACAAAGTCGGACAACTCAGCGCATTTTTCTTCTCTACTAGTACACACAGAGAACGGGCGCGGTTTTGTGCGTCACTAGATGCCTCCTGTGGCACTTGCAGGAGGTATATAGAGCGTCGCGCTCAGGCTAATTGAGCATTACTCGATCATGACTCTCCTTCACATCCGCTCTCGTCATCTACTGGATATCATCTCGCAGGATCGTATGCGGGTTATACATCCACTTTGAGAAACAGGGAAAAACAGGTACCTACTACGGGGACCTTGCACCTACGCTCTGCGCGCTCCTGAAGCACATGTGCCGCCATGAGCATAGTCCAGTTTTTCTGATGATGTTTCAAGCATCTCTCACTCTCAATGTTGCTCTCATCATCTGCTACAACTTGCTGCACATTTCATACGCTTCCGGACGTGGGGCGCACATCTGTACGTGTCACAGTGGGATGAAGACCGACTCATTGACCAGGTCGGAAGGGGTATGACACATTGACACTACCGCGACACATCCGGTTCATCTCGCCTTACTCCAGGCTGTCAATCGTCCCCGTGGCGAACTCGTAAGGTAACAGCAGTCGAAATGCAAGTCGATTCGTCTCTGGGATACCGGCAAAGCCCAGACCGCAGAAATGAAACCTTCCACCGAAAAACCTACTTATGAACGAGTGGGAATAGAATTATGCCAGTGCGTGGCCACAACAGCACAAATAATAATACTACTTGGTCGAAAGCGTCCATTGAAAGCGAGTGTAAAAGCTGTAGCTAGATAGTCCTCCTTTTCCAATCCAGATCACCCGTCCTCCCTCCGTTCATTCTATCGCGGTCTAGCATGTCATCGCGTTCTCCGTAGGGTTCCACGAGTCGGGGTACTTGCAGTTCGCCACTGGCACGTACGCGCCCGTCTTATCCTGCGGGTCTGCCCATCCCTTCGCCTCCGTGACGGTCGCACTCGGCGGGAACGTAGGCGTGGGCAGTATCGGTACCGGTCCCGTCGCAGTGAGCGTCGGAAGCGGGCTCCCGAGACTCAACAGCGCTGGCGGCGGCCAGTCTAGTCCAGCCGTAGCCGCAGGCGCAATAGTGTCCGCGCCCGCACCGCCCGTCTGCCACGGCTTGAGAGGTCCGTTGAAGTACTGGTCTTCCTTTGGACCTGCGCCCGCAGCCTCGCATGTCCCGGTTGCAGTGCGCGGGTCGTCAGGGATCCAGCCTTGCTCGAGACCGAGTTGGTAGTTCCACATCGGCGCGGAGATTTTGCCCGTCCGCGAAGATACACCGGTCTTCCATGTCCTGAGACAATGTTAGGGAACACGACAGACGAGAGATTGAGAAGATTATATGAGCGCACCAGAAGAAGAAGTTGGCGATAGCCTCCATGTGCGTCTTCGCGAACGTCATGAACTGAGCCTTCGTGTCCGGTGTCCACTTCTCATAGTCAGTCCACGTCGGATCGCAGCCCTCTACAACTGAAGTAAGAGCGAAGCTCACGCATAGAAGAGAAGCAATTACGACTCACGCGTCTGCGCATCTTTACGAAAGTCGCGAATGTACAACCCGCAATCGTTGAACGCCAGCGACCACTCGCCCGCGTACGTGAACCCGAACGTGCCGAGCGAGTGATTGAGCGGCACGCCCCAAGCACCGCACGGCGCCTTGGGATAGTCGCCAAACACAGGGCTGTTGTCGGCCCCGAACGCGAAGTAGACGTGCCAGTCGAGCGCGAGACGATCGGCTCCTGTCAGGTACGTCTCCCAAGCGCCGAGCCCCTGGAAGCCGTCGGATATCGAGATGTACGGTCCCTTGCCCTCGCCGACGCCCGTGATGGCGCGGATTTCTTTGTACATCTCGTAGTAGCTGTAGCGTCAGGGATGAGTACGGACGCGAGAACACTGGACGAGAGACTGACAAGGCTTTCATGTTGCCCTGATCCTGCCCTTGCGGCTCATTGGCAATGCCGAATATTGGGACGAGGTTCTTATACCTAAGGCCGCATACATTAGCGAGGTACAGAGCGAGGTTCGGAGGAACGCACTCGGGCTGCGAGATGAACTCTGCGACGCCGCGCATGAAGTTCATTGACCGCTGTGCATTGACGAGACCCATGGAGGACGTCATCCATGCCGTGCGGCCCTGTTTACCGGAGTGGTTCAAAGAGTTCTGGCTGCCTGGAACGAATGTCGTGAGAAATAACATGAGTTGGTACGAGCGTTCATACCAGGCAGGGTATGCAAGTCAATGTTGATACGCAAGCCGTACTTGCGCGCCCATTCGAACGCCTTGAGCACGTATGTCCATGAAGTGTTGGCGAGGAAAGGCTGCCCAGCACGGTGAGTACGCTGTAGCACGAGAACGGCCACTACTCACCTCGCCCTCGATAGTACCAAACGCGTTGAGACCGACTGGTAAACGGATCCAGTTCAAGCCTGCACCGGCGATTTGCGCGAAGTCTTCTTCTGTCTGCACAGCGATAAGTATTGCACCTGGACGCGATGGGAGCGCTCACAATGAACGTTTGGTAATGCGTCTCCATCTGCTTCAGCCCGCCCCCTGCCTGGTCCTTCGTCATCGCCTCGCTCAGAGTCCACTCGTCGCCCACCACGCTCGGGTCGTCGAAGTACTTCTCATACAGCGCGGGAGCGATGAAAGGCTCTGGAACAAGCCATCCACTGTAATCCCAGACGCGTCAGTCGGATGCAGCGCGTTGCGAGCTCGGAGAGCACAGACCCGAGATTCACGCTGCGTATGGGGCATCAGTCGGGATTCGCGGGCGGGGCTGCGGGGCTGCGCACCCAAAGATCTTGTCCTCGCCGAACTTCCACGTCTCGTTCAGCGCCTTCGTCCAAGACTGTGGACGCGCGCCGTCGTTGTACGGGTTTTGCGGGTCGATAACGAAGATACCGCCGTGTCTGTTCTTGTACGTGAACGAGGTCCCGTCCTCCTTCGTGACCGTGTCACCGTCCTTGCCAATAAACAGCTTCGTCGGCCCCGTTGTCGTGCCGTTGCTCTTGCCGCTGCCGCTACCGCTGCCGGACCCAGACTTCGACTTCGGCTTGATCGCAGCAAAGTAGACGACGACGACGATAATGATAACGAGCACGACCAGCGCCCCGACGATAATGAGTATTCGTCGTTTCTGGTTCTTGCGTTTCGGGGTGTTCGCCCATGCTGGGGCGGCCGCCTGTTGCGGCTGCATGAGGATCTCGCGCGACGCGTCTGCGTCGTGCATCGGGATGTACTCGACGGATTGGGTGGGTGTGTGCCCCGAGTATGCTGCGCCCCGGTGCTTCATATACGGGTCCTCTGGGTGTAGTGAGGCCATTCGGGCTGTACGGCGCGCGCTGGGCGGCTCAGGAGGAAGAGAGGTGTTATTGCTTCTAACAAACGCCCGGGCTTTTGAGAGAACGCGGGTGGCCGGCGTTGTGACAAAGGAGGGTGATGCAGAGCTCCTGGAGGCTGTACTGTGATCGACGTGCTTCTTTTCTCCCGCGATACGCCATGGTCCCCGGATATCCCGGGATAGTCCCTGACAGGGCACGAAGCCGCATTAGGCTGCACTCCGGATGCTTAACGTCCGTGTATTCAGGACTTGAGAGCGCATTACTGCTTGCCGAATGCCCTGGGCGCCGCTCTGGAGCGCTTGGCGGTGATCGCCGCGGCCGGGCATGCGACTTGAGATGGTCGTGCAGTCGAGCTTATCGTCGTCTGAGTTCCAGATATCTCTCGGTCCTCTCGTAAGTCGTAAGTCCGGCTTCGCACTCCTCAATCACCGAGAAGGGAGTCCCCGCAGTGCTTGGCACGCGCCGCCTGCAAGAGTCGCTCTCAGTGTCTCACGCTGCAAACATGCTCTGACGCCTTGAGATCGTGTACTGGCCTGTATTCGAGTTTCAGTGACCTTCTTACGGACGTAGGTATATTTGTTGCTGTATTCGCGATGGTAACTTATCTCCCGTATCGCGCCGCGGAACAACGTTCAAAATTCCATGTCCATCTGCCGCACAGGACTGACTTGAGTGACGATGCGGGCCAATACTCAAAAGTTCATAAGGGCCGACTCAGGTGCACTCAAACGTATATTCAGAATTATAAGCGATGATCTGGAGCTGGTTGTTGTTGTGACAGTCCGAGTCGACCGCTGATTGCCGTTTCGTCGCTTGCTTTCGCCCACAAATGTACTGGTTCGCAAATCTCGCTGGCCGAAATCAATCACTGCCTACGACGTCCCTACCTCATCCCAGCAAACGAGATCACTTGTCGAGGTGCCAACGAGCTCATCTGCATCGACCCAGTCTCGAACTGTCACAAAGCTACAGTCAGGAGGATAACGACAACATTGGCAGTCCTGCTGCTCATGTCGATGCTACGGAACGTCTGCATCAGTCTCGTTGTTGGGCGCTGAATGTAAGACATGCGCCATGATGTCGGTCTCTGGGCCTTGCATTGTTCTGGCTGCTAGGGCCACGCCGGCTTCTGCGCTTTCACCGACCACGCACGGGACAAGATGGTTCTAGATCTTCTTCCGACATACAATAGGCGTCGCCTGATGCGTGGCCTGGTCAATGCACGTGTAGCAACAGACCACGCTCCCTGTCGACCGCGCTCTATAAAGGGCCACAAGCGCTTTCGCTCGCAACATTCTTCCCCGCCCTTTGTCTCGAGCCGTCATGGTTGCCTACCCTGCCCACTTGAAAGTGGATATGGGCGACCTGCGCGTGTGCATCAACAAGATCATTGATGTGGCGTTGAAGCAGAACGCGATGCGGTACGTCTGAGGCGTGATTACTTCTTACATTCGCTGACACCATTCCTCAGTGATGAAAGCGGGGAACTCGTACGGGACGATATTATGTCCGCGTTTGAATCTGCCTGGCGTTGGAAGCCCCGCTCGCCACACGTCCACATGCTTGACCTGTGTCGTCTACGAGCTGCGGCGTCCACGGCCATCGTTAAACTCGCAAAAGGCGGCGTCAAGTGCGTTAAGCCTATCCTGCCGCATTGCGCGTTCTGACCGAACTTCAGCTCGCTCCTTGCAGCTGAGCAGCTGGCGGACGTTGCAAAGGAGATCGTTATCGCTCGCGCGTCTGACTGTCATCGCGAACCTGAGCCTGCGTCCGAGCCACAACCAGAGGCGCGGTCGCAGCTCCTGACGCCCACCTCGACGCGCATCCCTCTTCAACCGCTGGCGCTCGTCATACCCAGGCTCATCGCCCAGCCGCTTCCTACCCCAAGTCCCAGCGCTACGCCCTCTCCTAGACCACGACGACGCGCGCGCTGGCCACCCGCGTGCTATGCACATCTTTCGAAGGAGCTTCTCATTAACATCTTCCTCCGTCTCGGTGCGCAAGAGGTCGTACGGGTCTCGCACGTCTGCGCGACATGGCGCGGTGTGATGCTAGAGCGTCGTAACGCGAGCCTGTGGACTACAGTCGACGGTGTCCCTCCTGCCGCTGTCCCCGTGTTCCTCGAGCGTTCGGGTGTATTGCCCGTATCGCTCGTCATCGACTTCAAAACGCATCGGCCGAGCGACGAGGAGTACAAGGCCGTTTTCCGCGCCGTCAAGAACGCCATGCCGCGCGTCCACTCTCTCGACGTGCGAATCCACAAGGACGACCGTGACGTCTTTGAGGGCCTGCGGCTCACGGTCCTAACGCGCCGCGCGCCCATCCTCGAGTCCTTCCGTCTCGACCACACGCCCTCGTGCCCGTCATCTCGCCTCTCGAGCAACGTCTTTGACGGTCGTGCGGGCGCCCTGCGCAGTGCCTCCTTCGCACCGCAGGTGTATCCTCGTCACAAGTGCGCTGCCTTGCGCAAGATCCAGACGTACGACACCCTCAACAACGACTACAACGCCGGCCACTTGCGCGTCATCCTCAAAGACTGTCCGCGCATCGTCGAGCTTCGACTCGGTCGGCCACTGCGCGATACGAAGGACGAGGAGCGTGATGTGGACAGGATATGGGACATGTATGACGGCACCAGAGCGGGTCAGACTCTGGAGCGCCTGGACCTCGCATGTGACGGTGGACGTGCGATTCCGACGCTCAAGGCGTTCAACTACCTACGTATCCGTCATCTGCGCCTCCGCTCGCCCTCACTCGACGTGTGCCGCTTCGTCGTCGAGCAGCAAGTGGTCGAGTCACTTACGTTCGACGAGGAGAAGAGGATTATCCTTCTTGAAGACGCGGATGGGCGGACCTGCGAACTCGTCGACGTCGAAGAGTGCGACGAGCTGCTGCAACTTGTTAGTGCGAATGTTAAGCGTCTTACGATCCCCGCTAGCATCGAGCACGACTTCCTCGAACACTCGTTTCCCGAGGTGCACGAGCTCACCATCGTCTTTCGCACGGGACGTTCTCATGATTTACTTCACGACCCGCTGCTCATGTGGACCCTTCCTTCGCTGCGTGTCATGCACGTAACATCTTCGGGCGGAGAGGGCGTCCCTTCTGTGAACAGGAAGGCTGTGTACGACTTCGCGGGAAAGGTCATCTTCCCGGGGTATGGAGTCGATCAGATATTTAACCGTGTTGTATTCAAGGATGTGTTTGTTGGATAGTTTGCTTCCCGGCGCTCTTGTGTGTACCATACCGCTTGCCACTTTGTGTCTTGTCCTCGTGCCATGGGAATACTACCCCAGTCTCCTTGCAGATTTTCAACGTAGGAACATAATCGTTCCGACTAATACTACTGACGCGCAGAGTTCGGGGTACACGAGCGCGTAGAAGCGCATGGGACGGGCGAGGATCATCGGTCCGCGGATAGGGTGTAACGTGCGTAGCGCGCGCGCGAGCGGTTGTCGAGTTCAGAAGGTTGGCCGCCAATCTGAACGTCGTGAACGTCGTGAGCTTGTGTCGTGAGCGTCGGAAATCGAACTGAACTGAGAAGTGAGAGGGGGGAAGGGGTCCTCTGCATTACAAAATCGACTGAGACGACCTAAATACAAAATGATGTCGTATCTAAGCTGCTGTGTAAGCTACTAGATGGTTGCAATGCGTGCGGAAGCGAATGTATTGATACGAACGGTGCTGCGGAGCCGAAGGCCGAGCCGCGGAGTAAGCACTTGCGCAGCGTGGCCACGAAAGTGGCGCGTTACTACCCCTACCGAACGAAGTGCACTGGCTACATCTTGTACTGGCCGCGTCAGGGTGTGACAATGGAACGTCTGATTCGTTACGGGGTGAAGCTGCACAAAGACGCGTCCGCCAAATCCGCAGAGCCGGTTGGGGGCGGAGAGCAGCACGGCTGCGTGCACAGTCCTCGCCCCAAGAGGCGCGCATAAACATCGTTGACTGCACTTTCGTTCAGCTCCTCCGGCGCATCTGGATCCGTACGCAGGCGCTCGAGGAATTCGGCCCACCAGAGGGGACGCAGCCATACACAGTGCTGAGTCATGACTACGAAGTCGTGCACCATCTCATCATCGCCGTCGAAGTTCTCATACTCCAGCGCATTGATGAGGATAGCTCGGAACCGGTCCTGCGATTCGGCAGCTTGGAAAAACCGCTCAGTCATGGCTGACACGTCGAGACCGCGAGAGGCAGAGTGGCATAGCGCCTGCGCGAGCGCGGCAGCCAGAGCGTTGAGATCGTAAATTACGTTCTCGTGGTGCATGAGCATCTCCCATACGGATATCTCAAGCTCGGGGAGCGGGTCCAGGACGAGCATCTCGAGATGCGGTGGACCAGTGCGCAGCAAATGCGTCAGAGCTTTTGCGACCTGCTCGCAGACGAAATCGTCTCTGCGAGTCTGTGGTTCTTCAGCCGGGAGACGATGAGACGCAAAAAGCAGCTGCGCGAGCGCACGGCCGAACGTGAGGTGATTCACAATGCGCGGCATCCAATCGTTGTAATTGTAAGCGTAGTATGCAAGCATCCAAAGGGCCCGTGGTGTCCATTCCTGCTGCAGGAATGCCGGAGATGCCATGAGATGCACGAACGCAGGCATATCGCCAAGTTTTGGATCGTTCGAATCGCCGAGGTCCCGAAGTCTATGCAGAACCAGATGGAATTCTGCGAGCACTTTCGTTGCAGCGCGAATGTCTGCATCCGATAATTGGAGAAGATCTCTCGATCGAATCATCGTCGCCACAAGCTCTGGGATACATCTAGCGCTGCATCCATTCTCGCCGTGCAAGGTGTGCAGCGGACATATGAAGTCAAACAGATTCGGATCGCGATGCAGGTACGGTCTGATATTAGACGGAACGACCCATAGCGCCTTGACCTTCGCAACCCAATCAAGCGGAGCGTTGCCCGTCTCCCGGAGCACTCTGACAACACCGGTCCAGTCTTCCGCACCCAGCTCGTCAACGCGTACACGAGCAAGGAGTTGAAGAATGTGGCTGAGCGGAAGATATGCGGAGTGTATGATGTCGAGGGCGGTCGAAGTCAGGAATTGCGGTTGCGACGTGTCGGGTTCGGGCGAGGAGAGACGTAACAGCAGGTCGGGGCTCGGTCCATCTTTCCATTCCCACGATATCGCGCGCGAGATGAGGGGCAAGTCGTAATGAGCACTGCATGCTAGAGCCTCCTCGAACTTGATGTCGTAATCGACACCATACCAGGAGGTCGCAAAGACAGGGAATGCAGATAAACAGAGGAGTGTTCGCACGTCTCGTCCAACCTCCGCTCCCATAGATGCATTGGGCACGTAGCTATGCCCATAGCGCCGTAACACAAAGTTAGATATGTGTGTGACCAGAGTTTTCCGCTCTCCAACACGGTCTGCTCGGAGAAGTCTCGCGAGCTTGGACGAAGGTCGCAGTCCTGCGATGCCCTGAACACCGACGGATACAACCTCCGGGGAGGGATTCGAAACAACGAGCCACTTGAGAGAGACGCAGTCAAGTTCGTCGCTCGCAGCGTGCAATACGGTGTGGTCACGAGATACCTTTGCTCTGCTACGGAGCGTATCCACTCTTTCTGCGGCGATACGACGTATCCGGGATAGCAGGGAGTCCCGCGGTGTGTCGACCGGTGTCCGAAGGGCGCCCGTCACCGTCGTAGTCAAATGATTGAGCAACGTGGATAAGTGCTGGAGAGATTGCAATGATGCACGCATGAAGCCGCCGCCAGAGAACTGTATGAACATCTCTACGACGACGTGGAAGGCCCTTGGTAGGGACTCGTCCAAAGTAAGAACCTTGTCTATCGCGATGAAGGTCCATAACTGCGTGTAGGTGAAGACCCTATCAATCTGCACCAGGAACGGAGTAGACGTCGGGCATGCGACTTGCCAAATTGGCAGCACGGTCACCGCCGCGTAGAAAGCCGCCAGCGTGCCAGTGCAGAAAAGAATCCAGACAGCGATAGCCAGATCCAGGCTCCAGAGAAGGACGACAATGCCCGCAAAGAAAAGAAACAGAGCCAGGTGTAGCACGAGAGGGAGAAGCGAGATGAACTCGTGCACGCGCCATTCGAGAACGCCACGGAAGTACAGTGCTCGTCGACGTGCCCAATGCCGAGCTGACTCGCACGGTTTAGAATTCTGCGAGGCGTACTCCTCGAGCCACTGTTTCACGAGGATGCAAAGCAGCGCTACGGATAAGGCGAAGAGCAGACTTGTGAACCAGAGCGCATTAATCCAGCGAGAGGAGGTGCTAGCAGTGAAGTCGGAAGGCGCGCGAAGTGTTGGGGCAGACGCGTTACCGGTACGCGAGAGGAAGTCGGCGGCGTTCGCGACATATTCCTGCAAGTCCGGCTGAAGAAACTGGTAGCTTTCGACCACGAAGGAAGTGACAACCGCAGAGAAAAGACCAGCCTGGTGGCTCGTCAGGTCAACATGAAATGTGCGCTACTAACGTACGAATATGAGCAGGATATCGAGTGTCTTGTTCCAGCCATCGAGCATGGACCTATCGTACGCGATGGCTTCGTCCTTGTACACGCGCCACACGCGCGCATTGTCGTCCATCTCTTTCCCATATGGATCTGGCGGATATTTACGTTTGAATTCGGTATCCAGGTCCTCGGCAGGATATGAAGCGCTGAACGGCATGGGTTGCTCTTTCCCTACGTACGCTCAAACTCTGTGCGAATACCGTCATATAATGCCTGTAACGCACCGCAACTATCAGAGTTTATGTAGTCCTGTAAGAGTTCCAAAAATACTTGAGCGATGGCTCGAACCTCGAGGTAACAGGCTTACCATCGCGTGTGGCAAGAGCCAAGAAGCGAACGCGGCAAGTTGCCGCTCGCCGGGGCCGCCCTCAACGGAACATTCAGGTCCCAAACAGCGGCTTCGTTCCTGATCAGAAAGAGAGTGTCCTGAATTCAACCTGTGCTCGAACGTGGACGTGGACTCACTTACTAAGTGAGGAACGATTCAGACCGCCTTCACCCATACTGTATTCTCTGGTGCCCCGATACTGTACTACAAGGACTCATGAGGAGAGCAGATTTCCCACCTAATCTCCCCGACCCGTCAGCGGCAGCGAATGGGTCTGATCCTTCCGCGTCGCAAGTACCAGTTAATTTCGTACTACAATAAAAGTCTTTAACGGAAAACGCGGTTCGAAGGAAGACGCATCCTGCGCAAGTGGAGACTTAGAGGCCATGCATATAACGTACCAGGGCGTGTACTGGTGGGCTGAATTCTCACTGGGAGGTGAGTAACACGCACCGGTCAACTTCTGTGTTGCTCCTCTGGGTGTTACGCTAGGAGGAGGATGTCAGGGAGACCGACCCCCCTGCGTGGGGGCACAGACAAACGTGCGAACTGCCGTCCTGCGTCGGCGCCTGTAAAGTCGGCTCATCGAGTCTTCTCCCATTGCGCTGAGGTGCGGCTGACATACCAATACGAAGCTCATGACGAAGCTCAGAGTAGAATGACCAATACTGCTGTATCAGCAGAAAAAAGCTTAAGCTGAGACTCATCTGTAGATTAAAGGTAAAAGTCATCATTTATACCGTACTTCGCTTTTCATTCGTTCTAGTAACGTGCAGTTGATGACAAAGCGGCGTCCGGCTGCGTAAGCAAAGGGACGTGATGCCACCCATATAAGACCAACCTCCTACATTAGTCATCACACTCCCAACAACCCCAACAATCATGTCCTCCCCGACTCGCGTTCTCGTCCAGCGCTTCGTGGACATCTGGCGCGTCGGCGACATGGAGCCTCTACGCTCCTTCACCACGAAGGACTGCGTCTTCCAGCTCCTGCCCCAATCGATGAAGCATGCGCCGATGACTATCGACCAGTACATCGCGCTCATCCAACCTGGGCTCGCGGAGTGGGGCAAGGAAGGGGAGCCGAAGATTAAAATTGAGATAATCGACTTTATCGAGTCTGCTGCGGGCGATAAGGCCGTCGCTCATGTGAGTTTCTTCCTGTAATTTTCCTTTCCACGCTGATCCTTTCTCATGGTAATTGCTTTCTTCAGTCCAAAGCTGTCGACTCTTTCGGCCCGAATGGCGTCCCGTAGTGCGTATACGTATCGTCCTTACAGTAACACCGTGAGTCGTGGGATCTGACGATATCGACACTGAACAGCAACAACGAGTACGTTTTCATGTTCACGTTCGCGGAGGAGAACGGGCAGAAGAAGATCTCGCATATCAACGAGTTCGTGGACTCCGGTTACTTCAGGGACTTTATGGCGGCCGTCGCAGCGGCGAAGGAGACGAAGGCTTGATCAAGGAGGCGGATTAGGGGCACATGCATGCCAGTGTGACGTTCTTGTATGTTAGTAGTTGTACTATGTCTCCCCACTCAGTCAATTGGATTCCAACGCCAGTATGCGTAGCTGTCGACTTGAAAGAGCCACGTTCATTGCTACGAGTACTAGTACGAGGGCTTCAACGCACTCCGCAGCATGTCAGCTCTTTCGGGAGAGCGACGATGATGAAGATACAGTGCGATGATCGTGCACTCCCACTCCCCAAGGCTCGAGTTGACTCGCACGACTTGGTGCTTCGCCAGGATACAGCAGGCAGACTCGGAGCGAGGAGAAAACTTGTGAACCAGAGTACGTTAGCCCATAACGAAGGCGTACTGGTAGTGCAGTCGGAAGGGCCGGGACAGAGAATCGTCTGTCCTGCAACCTGGCAGCCGTACACGAGGTAGAAAGTAGCAGTTGCACAGGGCTAGGGACGAACTCCGCCCTGTACGCGTGCCAACATTTCTGGCTCGTGTACGGCGCTGGATGTGGGACGAAGCTCGATGAACATTCCGCGGGCCTGGCGTTGCGAATGTATCCTGCGAAGCCGGCCGGGGCGAAATTTCGCGACCGACATGGCAGTCGAACTCGAGGTCAAATGTTGCACTTGTAGAGGGACGGATTACGCCCTCCATACGTGCCCCGTCCATAACTCGTGTACGGCGCTGGTGGTAGTCTGGTAGCGCACGGTTACAGTCGTCTCCCAGGTGCAAATGGAGGCGAAGGAAGGAGACACCGCAAGCTCGTGTCACAGTCGGAGGAATGACACGGTGGTTGATCGACCGCCAAGTGTGTGAGAGCGGTGTCGTGAAAGGAGTACACTGGGGGCTGTAGAAGGAGGAGCGCACCGTTGGACGTACCCCACAGCATTGTACTTGTACGGAGCCAAGAAGGAGTAAAACTCCCGCCTTCAAGGTTTGCTGCCTCTGTTTGTGTACGTGGCGAAGACGTTGGACATGCTGTACGACGACAACCACAAACATCGGTCTCGCGGGTTGCTATTCGGGTTGTGTCGACGTGAGCGTTCCATCTGTTGCCTACTCACCGCACCGCTGTAGTCAGCTTGAAACTCGTCGTCTGAAGCTGACAGCCGTCACAGCACTGGCAATAGGTATAGACCGTAAATGGTACATTAATTCCCCGTAATGTATGTTGGTCGGCCCCGGTATTTTGTTGAGATTTTTCGCGTGAGCATACTACTCATTGGCATCTATTCATGGCTCAAATACCCCGCGGATCGGTCAGGGTTGTCTAAAACATAACGGGGGAGGTGACGAGGCGCAGAGCTCGGCCGTGTCCGAACGGTTCAAACACCGCCGTGCGACCTTCTCCTCGTCGTACCGCCGCTGCCGAACCTACTACGCCGCAGATAAAGCTACTGAACATGGATCAAATGTAATTCATAGCTCTTAAAACACGCGTGAATCTGGTACTACGCCCACAGAGATCCCTTGATTCCGGACAGCTGCAAACGTGGGAAACGCAGCTCCGCTACAGTGACCATTTCGGGAAGTACGGCGGAGGTGGGAGCACAATCAATATGTTTGAGCTTCAGGGCTGCTTGCTATATATTCAATTTACAGCGAACTCTCCTTAGACTGCTACTCACCTCTTGTCCTCCCGTACTAGTAGTCATTTACTGTACTCATCGATGAAGTTCCAGCGAAGCGGATGGCTGCCTCTAATAGGGACAGATGCACCGCCTTATTTATTTCCATTTGAGTATTGTACGAATCTGCAAAGGACGTGGTGATGCAGCGGCAGCGCCGTAAGTACTACATCCCATAGTGGCTTCATTCAATTCCAGGCATATAACACCAGTTACATACGTCTCTATTGGAACTTAAATCTACCCCTCCATGGCCTACAGTTTAGTCATGCACCGCAAAGAGGACGAGACGGGCTTTGGGGAGACTCGGAGCGAAGCACTCCACATCCGTTGTCCGCAGACCGCGCTGGGGCCTCCATTTGGTCAGCATACGGCGTAATATTAGCTCAAAGGGTGAGGGAAACGTCTTGAGGCACATGCAGTACCATTTGACGCGTGATGGTCGGCGTCCGAGGCTGGTCCGAAGTGTTGACTTTATCGTAGGCACCTGTAGGCCTCCTAAGCCGCAGTAACGCCTTCAAACATATCTAGGAGGTCCCACAATCTGCATGAGGCGTCTAGACCAGAGGGAGCTGCCGGTTATCAGGTTCGGCAGCGGCGGTACGACGAGGAGAAG
>KV426338.1:0-12331 GCA_001632375.1 Exidia glandulosa HHB12029
GAAGTTCTACAGGTAGGCGTTTGCGTAAGGTCGATTTGGTCGCTCAACATCAGGGCCGGTGTCAGAGTTACGGTCTGGCGGATCCCCTGCTCAAGCATGGCAATCAAATGCACATGGTATGAATAGTCGCCTCTCAGTCGTCTATACCAACGCGTTATAGGCGGCATTCTACAACCCAAGCCCTACAGGCGGAATCGAAGTGCGTGTGCGTCTCTGAGTGGAAGTTATTCCTGATCGTCCACAGAGGACAGGTCGCGCCGCGGATGTTACGGCGCCCACAGCGCGTTACCCGTTTGAGGTACGCAGTCCCTGGCCGTCACCCCTACACGAAGTAACAGTTCATTTAGGTCACTTTGCACCAAGGCGAGATCGAGAAGATCTTCCTTGACGCGATGTCAGAGAAAGGCGTGCAAGTGGATCGCGCGATCGTGCCAACGTCCCTCGAAGTCTCCTCAGACCCGGCTATTCTCAGCGACCCGCAAGCGTACGCTGTCAAGGTCGTCCTTCAGCACATGAGCCGCCCAGAAAGCCAACAGGAGGAGGTTGTTTATGCGAAATACGTTTTGGGAGCTGACGGTGTGTTATTTGTCCGTTCCCTTCGTGCTCCGCGTCTCATTCGTATCCGTCAGGGGCTCACTCCTGGGTTCGCAAGACGCTCGGCATTGCGATGGAGGGAGAGAACACCGGTTCGTGTCGTTCATACCGGGAGTTCATGCCCTGACATTCCAAAGACTACGTTTGGGGAGTCGTCGACACGATCCCCGAGACCGACTTCCCGGATATTAGGAACAAGTCAGCAATCCACAGTCGTAACGGAAGCTGCATGGTCATCCCACGAGGTACGCTGTCCCTTCAACGTACAACTCTCCGTTAAGCGGTAGCCCTTGGTCAGAGGGCGACGTTGTCCGCTTGTACATCCAAGTGGAACAGGCTGCATTTGTCGAGAACGGACGGATAGACAAGTCAAAGGTCACGCCGCAACATCTCATGGAGGTCCGCTAAGCAGTAGAACACTAGAGACCAACTTTGCTCACCCGTGGTACACCTTAGGTCGCCTCGAAATCGTTCCAGCCATTCACCATTAGCTTCCCGCATGAGATCATGTGGTGGACTCTCTACGTCAGTACGTGACCACTCCCACTTTCCCTCTATCATATCCTCAAAGGCAGCCAGTCGGTCAACGCGTTGCTGCTCGCTATTCCTTACATGAGAGGGTGTTCATCGCGGGTGACGCATGTCACACGCATAGCCCCAAAGCTGGTCAAGGCGAGCACGATCCATCCATCCATTCATTCGCGCCTGCCAGTGCCACTGACCTGTAGTTCAGGCATGAATGCGAGCATGAACGACACACATAACCTCAGTGAGTATTCGCCCGCGCTCATTCTCTCTTCTGATTGCTGACGTGAATGCAGGCTGGAAGATCGCCCACGTACTCCGCGGCTGGAGTGACATCTCGCTTCTGAAGACCGTGCGCTTAACGCCGCGTTTGACCGAATACAATGCTCACGTCTCTGTCTTTAGTACGAATTCGAACGCAGGTAATCCTTCATTGGCCTGCACATTATTCTACCCTAACGCTGCCGTAGAAAGTACGCCCAGGATTTGATCAACTTCGACAAGAAGTTCGCCGCGCTGTTCTCCGGAAAGCCGCGCAGTGATGACAATGAGGACGGCGTTTCGCACGAGCAGTTCCTCGAGTCAGCATCCATGCCTCAGTGACTGAAGTCGAGCTAATAAACTCGCAGAGCTTTCCAAACCTTCGGCGGTTTCACCAGGTGCGAGCAAGCCATGGGGGGGAACGAATAATCTAACTTTGCTCGTAGCGGCATCGGCGTTCACTATGAAGCGTCTGCACTTGTCGACCCAACGAACCAGCATCTCGCTCGCCACCTTCGCATTGGCGAGCGCCTCATCCCGCAGGTCGTAGTCCGAGCGGCGGACGCGCGTCCTGAGAACATCCAGGAGTTGATCCCTGCTGACACGCGGTACAAACTGCTGCTGTTCCCGGGCGATATATCAACTCCGGCACAGAAGGAGAAACTCGGAGATTTGGCTCATGCCCTCTCCGCAGCCACCTCCTTCAGACGCCGTTTCACTCCGCCTAACGCTCCGGTCGATGCGGTGTTTGATATCGTGACGATTTGGTACGTCCGCGACTGACGATTCGAAGGCGAATGGAGCCCTAACGAAATCAGCACGACCCCGAAGGAGGAAGTCAACTTTACAGATGTCCCACTCGCGTTGCGCAGCCACTGGTCGAAGTGAGGAAGGCCCCTGATTTTCATCGATATCCTGACCCAATTTGCAGAGTGTGGACAGATGACGAACAGCTCGCTGGCGGCGTTGGTGGAAAGGTCTACGAGACCTATGGTATTTCGACAACAGAAGGCGCGATTGTAGTTGTGCGTCCGGACGGGTATGTCTCAGCTATCGCGCCTTTGGACGGCGTGAAGTACCTCGACCAGTACTTCTCAGGTATTCTCCACAACCAGACCGTATGATCATGAGATATCGCTGTTCAAGCGTCAATTTGTTGTGTATGTACGAACTCGTAACGATCTATGGGTCGACCTGTGCTAGTCTACTTGGATTCCTGGGCAAGCTCGCGGAAATCCTGTTCGAACTGCTGCATGATGTTCACTACGCTCTTGAGGTGCGAGAACGCAACTTTCTCCTTGCGACTCGCGGCGACAGCACCGGCCGTTCTGACGGCGTTCTTGATCTGCCTCCCGTTGAGCGGCGTCTTAACGAGCTCGTCCTCCTCGGCACCTGACAGGCCATCCTTGGCGAGACCGACTTTGTCGAGGAAGGAGCGCCAGACCTTGCGACGCGCGTCTTCTTCAAGCTCGCGGTAGCGAAGGGAGACGTGGATTCGGCTTTGGAAAGCCTCGTCGAATGAGCGGACGCGGTTTGTGGTGATGAAGAGGAGGCCCGCGAAGTACTCGAGTTGACGGAGGAACACGGCCACAAGAGCGTTCCGCTGGAGGTCATGGAGCGAGCGCTGCTCGAGGAAGACGTCTGCCTCGTCGATGAGCACCACGGCGCCCCATGTTGCACTGATCTTGAAAATGCGAGTGAGGGATGAATCAAGTTCAGAGGGGCGCGTCCCAAGGTCGCCTGCGCCGACGACATAGAGGGGTTTCTTTAGGTCTGCAGAAATTGTCAAGTCAGGATTGGGGAGAAGTCGGGGGGCCTCACGCTCGCTGGTAGCCTCAGCAGATAGGGTCTTGCCCACTCCCGGAGGTCCTACGATGGGTGAGCATATGAACTGGTTACAAAGTCGATCCACGTACCGAAGAGGTTGATGACGAGACCTCTACCTTTACCCTCGATGTAATCATCAAACTCGAAGCTACTCTCAGCTTGGGCCTCGACCAGCCCTCTGATCAAGTCCTTCTGATCAGGTGGGAGGACCAAGCGTTCAAATGCTTCCTCGTTCCACTTGATGTCCTTGACCAACTCGATGTCGAAGCGCACTGTAGCAGATGATGATCAGTGTCGTCAATGTTGAAATGGTCGTGTGCACGGGCTCACTCCACATCTTATCCCCTAGCGAGAATCCGTACAGGGTGATGGGCGTCAGCAATAGTTCTTCGTCGGTCAAGTCGTTGAGGAGCGGGAACGGGTCAGGCTTCTTCCGCGAGACGGGGCTGTGGTCCTCCTCGTCCGAATCATCAGAGTCGTAGTCGTACGAATACCGATCGCGGCGGATGACGGACGGTGAACCACCGCTCATGCTGTCGTACAGAGCTGCCGCCAAGAGTTAGCTCGAGTACAAAATGAGAATCAATGCTAGCCAACCTCGATCGATCATGATGCGCGAATTCACAAAGACGCGTCGGTCGTCGGACGCGATACCGCCGTATTGCATATGATGAATGCCGTCCAGAGAGGCCCAACGCTTGCCGCGAGCGATAATCTTGGCAGTGATCTCAGCCTCCTGAGGGTTGAAGCGCAAGGGATACACGGGCAGCGAGTAAATTTTAACGGTAGCCTTGAACTCGGGAATGCTGAAGGAGACGGACGACCATCCAAACTTGGGTGAGTTGGAAGAACGCGAGCCAGTTGCTTCAATGTAAACAGCGCGGATGAGCCAGTACGTGGCGCCGCGGCTGTCCACATGCTGCTCGGCCGACGTGAGGCGATGTGCGACAGGCTCCCCGGCACTGCCAGTCGTGGAGAAAAGAACAGTGTCGGGCATCAGGATGTGTCCGAGCAGTGCGAAAGTAATCTCTGAGCGAGCGGTCGCAGACTCGAGAGCGTCGAAGGTCGAACTGTATTCGGAACGAAGGAAGTCGATGAGGAGTTGCAACTGTGCGATCTTCTGCTCGTCCGTCGACCCACTTGTCTTGAGAGAGGCGAGATGCTTTTCGAGCAGAGGGAAGAAGCGTACGAAGACATCTGGATCAATCTTGGGGAAGGATGAGTCTACAGTACGCATTGTGACGACGCGGGTGCCTACCCTAGGGACCCGACGACCCCAAACGATCTCCGAGATGTACCCGATAGCCCGCCTGCACGCCTTCTGCAACCAAGGGCTTTTCAGCTCAATCCTATAAGAGACTGTGAGAATGCGCAGCGAGATGAGGGCATAATGATGACGACTTGCACTGTATGAGTAGGCTGCATGGTCTTCTCGTGCAGAATCTGCACCACGGTGAAGCAGTACTGGCCCCACTTGTCGACCTTCGGCATCGGTGGCGGCGGCGGTGGAGCACTCTCGCGCTGGACCCATTGATATTCCTCCTTGTCCCAGTACTCGTCGAGGCGTTTGAACTCTACGCAAGAGCCGACTGGCGCCGAAACGGCATCAACGTCCGCGCCCGCGTCTCCTCCAGCAGCGTCGAGAGGAGTTGCAGTAGCGCCGTCCAGAGTAGTACTCGGCTCGGTTGGCGTTGCGATGGCGTTGGCGTCGGGGACGGCACTACTGAGCGGCGATGCGGCGGTAGTGACGGTGCTGTCCATTATCGTCCCAGCGATGGGCAGAGGAGCTTCGAGAGCAGCTGCGGTAGAGGAAGAGGTGTCGGCCATCTTGTTCTAAAGTTCCAGAGGAACATCCAGCTATTTAATATGTGCGGAGAGGTCGCCAAGGATGAGCAATGTGGCGGGTGGCCTGGTCTCTCGCGATCGCCGTGATCGGCAAATGTTGCTCTTCACAACGACGTGGTACATCTTATGTACACAGCGAGCTCGAGACGGTACGTGGTTGGTTGCTAGGGATGTGGCGGCTTGCCGGACGCCCGGAGTTCCGATGAGGCGATGGTGGCGGCCTCGTGTACTCGTACATCCGCAATCAATTTCAAGTCATGTGCGTATACGTCGTGATATGAGAAGCGGAGAGGTTCAGACGGCGACGTGCGATGGAGAGAGATAGAACATTCCAGTGCCTCGAAGTATAGGTCACCGACCTGCCTCCAGCCACGCCGCGAAAGCAGCAAAGAGACTGCTCCCCTGTTGCTGGCTCCGACAAAATTGCAGCAGAGCATCAGTGCGAGCACGGCCGCCGTCTGTCTGGCCGGTTGCGCG
This sequence comes from Exidia glandulosa HHB12029, assembly GCA_001632375.1. Lineage (NCBI taxonomy): Eukaryota > Fungi > Basidiomycota > Agaricomycetes > Auriculariales > Exidiaceae > Exidia > Exidia glandulosa. The sequence continues at coordinate 5,530 of KV426338.1, forward strand.
AAGTAACTTCGCCAGGTCTACAGGACAGAGATATGGGGGCTGACGCGCGTCTTCTCGAATGGAAGCGGTGCCTTGCATAGCGCATGCGAGGTACACGCAGTGGTCGAGGCCGAAGCAGTGGCCGAGCTCGTGCACGGCCGTACGGCATACGCGAGAAAGCCATAGGCCGACGTCGGTCTCGTCCGCTGAATTTTCTTTGAACGCGGCGACAGCTGCGTGCAACGGCGAGCCCTGGGCTGCTAAAGCAGGCTCGGCTGCTGGAGCTTTAGAGGTCTTGCGCTTCTTCTTCGCCACGGTGCCCGCATCAGAAGAGTTGGCGCACTGATGCTGTATGTACGCGGCGCAGTGGGACGCAGGCCAGGCGTGGACGCGTTCTACGCCTTGTCGAGCGTCGAGCGCGGGGTCGTATCGCGCCATGGAAACTACTGCGATCCGACTGGCGCCATATGCGCGCCCGCAAATGAAGGTATCTCCGGGGCCTTCCCAAAGATCGTGTTCGACGAGCAGAATAAGCGCGTAGGCGTCCTCCGGCAGGACACTCTGCGCAGCGTCGAGGAGGTCGTCCGAATTCAACTGTCGTGGGTATAGTTTATCGGGGCACGCTCGCGTGCGCAGACGAATGCTCTCGGAAGAGGTATTGATCCCAACGTAGCGCGGTGTAGCTGCTTTGCTGGCTTGTGCTGTTGATGTCTTTGACCCCTCGTCCCAAGTAGTGAAGGACAACTGCTCTGGGAGCGTGCGAACAGGCAACCCGTGGTAGAATGCTTTGATGTAGTCTATGATGTGCTGTATACTGGGTCGATGTGCGTCGGAACCGCTCCAGCTGCGCATAAAGTGTACGCTTTGGGATACGCTTGGTGGACGCGCAACGTAAACGACGCTTCTTGTTGGGCCGACCTCGTTTCTATCAGGCTCCTTGAGCCAGCTGCGGAAACTCTGAGCGGGGTAGGTCGGGTCCAGAGCAAGGTCATCCTCTGGAAGTACCAAAGGGTATTCCCGCTACCTTGGTAGTGGGTCTTAGCAGCACGACGCCGAATCCGCAATAGAAAACTAACTGATATAGATCTCCTCGATTGATGGGCATTTCCATCCGCGGAGCCATCCGCGGAGCAGCGTCCTCACACGGCAATTCGCCGTCCGCTGCTTGCCTCTTTCTTTCGTTACGATCCGTGATTTTGCCGATGCGCTCGCATCCCTCTGTCGTGCGCCCTCTACGCCCTTCAGTCACGGTTAACCACCTGCCTCGAGTCTTGCGTGTTGCGGTGCGAGCGGCGCGGCGCAAAGCGCCGCGCGCGAGCACCGCCAGTATCGAACAATCGCCCGGATGTGGACCTACGCTCTAGGTACCCGCGGAATGCTGTCCATGTCTTGTCCAAACCCGGTCTCCATTTCTTCCTGACTTGGTCGCCGCGCTCGTCTGCCCACTCACAAGGCGCCATAAGCAGGCCAGGACCCTGCCATGTTCGCCGTCGCATTCAGACGCGCGCTGACCTCGACGGCCGCAAAACCGGCGACGCATTTCGGGCTGCTTTCGTCGCTGCGGTGGCGCCAGACGATATCCGTTCAGCTTCATCAGACCGCGCGGCGCGCGGTCTCTGTGACTATAAGCGTGCGAAACGCGTCCCCATCGTCCCCGTCGCCGTCCAGGGCAGACCCAGAGACGGACAAGAAGAAATAGGTGCCAGCATCGAAGACTAAATCTCTGCTCGCCATGTTCAGCCAAAACCGGAAAGCGCGTCGAGCTTACGCGAGATCATAGGTCTAGCGAAACCGGAGCCACGTACGCTCGCCATTACCGCTGGCGTCCTCTTCATCTCGTCATCGGTCTCGATGAGCATACCGATCCCCATCGGCAAGCTCCTAGACTTCTTTAGCGATGCGGACGCTGTCATACCCTTTGGGGTACTCTCGTCCCGACGGCTGTGGGCCTCTTGCTATCCATGTTCTCTGTTAGAGCCATCGCGAACGCGACACACGCGTATCTCATGAAGATTGCTGGTCAACGCATCGTCGCGCGTCTCCGCGGGCAGATGTACGCGAGCGCACTCCGTCAGGAGGTCGAGTTCGTTAAACGCGGCGAGGGCGACGTTCTCTCGCGACTTGGCTCCGATTCGACCATTGTCGGTGACTCGGTGAATCGTGCGTCTAATTAGTGAGGACCCGCGAGGGCTCGCACAGATCCCCCTGCGGGGCACTTTACGTGGCTAAACGGCTCGTTTCTGTTTGGTGCGAAGGGCTGTCCAAAAGGGCGTGCTTCGGGCCGTACCTTGGCGCGCTGTACGTGCTGGCGGTCTGCTCAGAGGACACGTTCGGATCATGAACTTGTTGCACGCAGCGGCTTCCGCTAAGCCAGAGGACGGTGTATCTCTGCGGACAGCGCCGTCCACGGCGAGCACCACGTGTACATCGGCCGCTGCGACTTGCCTAGCGCACCCCTAGCACCCGATCCCTCGGCCTGGGTGGCACGACAGTCGTACAGCTTGGGATACGTGAGGCATGCGTACTCGCGAGCGAGGCTCGGTGCTACGGCGCTGAGAGTGACGTTTGCCCTGTTCTTGTACGGGGCATTGCACGCTGCTGAGGCTCGTTGCTCGTGCGGTGCTAAGCTTTCTCCGGTTTCCTGCAAATCCGCCTGTATCTCCGCTGTTGTCAACCCAAGTATTCTTCCGCATTTTCAGTCGTGTAGACCACCGGAAAAGATGCAGATGCACATAGTTGAACTGCGAGTGCGGTGATGCCACGATCGTAAAGACGCAAGAGACCTCAACCTACGCCTCAGTCGCCAGTCTGTGATGACAAGAACGAATGCTCACGAGGGCTGTGTTTGATAGGTCCAAGGCAAGCACGCTGTTATCCCATACTTGATCTAGCTGAGACAGGTTGTCAATAGACGACCAATCTGACATCGATATTTGAGTATCACACAAGCATCACTTTGGAGTGCACACTTTGATTTCAACCAGGCCAAGTCCCCTGCTTCGTTCTGGGCTTACCCACCTTCGAGTCTCACCAGCTCTCGCTCAATGTAAACATACGAGGATTCAGACATCGGTACACACACCTTGATCAGGCTGCAGAATCGGGCATGAGTGACAATTTCCTGCTCCAGCAGTTTTTTCGTACAGCATCACAACCGCATGCCAGCGTACTGGTACTTTTGGGAAGCAAGGTAGCGGGCACTGCCGGAACGGCCTATACAACTTATGGGAAAGTTCCGCCCAACTCTATACTGCCAGGACTGTCGAGCGCAGTGGCCGTTGCAATCTGCTTTGTCGCATGCATACGATAGGATACAGCAGCCGCATGAGCAGACGGTCCAGTGATCAGCTCGTCGTGAGTGCAGAGCAAATGATCCTCTGTTGCAGTAGCTTTGCGTTTGCGCGACGACATGATGGGAAGAGGATAAGAGACGGCGTGCCGTGCCGAGAGGCTGAAGTCCCTCACTGCGCCCAGCAACTGTCCGATGGTGCTGGGAGTGCGTGACTGACATAGTCCCCCCTTGATAGCCTGGGAATGTCTATCCTCGTCCGGAGACGGTTGCTATCCGGGTAGCGAGTCGGGCAACCACCAACCAGCCAACTCAGAGATACATTAGTCATAATAACGGTGAGAGCGACGGCAACGGTGTATGCCTCTCCAACTCAAGAGAGGAATGTAACCCAACCGCCGATTACACCCTTGATGACGGAGTTGGAGAGTACGGTGGCGGACCAACCCTTGCGCGTCAAATGATGCAGGACCCGATGCTAGGCCTGCAAGACGCAATGGGAGACATTCCTAGAGCCTCTAGTGGACCTAGCAATTCGAGCCCTGCAACAAATGACCGAAGGAGTCTAAATATACTAACATTGGATGCCGACTTTCAAGATGAATTTGAAAATGCGAGAAACTGCCGAAAAGAGTCGGACCATGGTGAAAATTCAGAACGGCAGAAAATACTCAAGAAGACACGTGCACATATCAAGATTGCGTCCTTGAACATGAAGGGTCGGGGTGCGCCGACGGCGGACCACCCAGACAATAAATGGACCAGAATTAACAGAATCCTACAGGAACACAGAATTGGAATCCTTGCGCTTTAAGAAACACACCTTACAGATGAACTCGCCAGCAGTATACAGCGCCTATTTCATAAACAACTAGAAGTCATCTGGTCGAGAAATCCACGCTCTGCAAATGCGGAAGGTGTGGCTTTGGTCCTTAATAAAGGTGTTACCAACACCTCGGGAATAATATCCCATGAACTTATCGCTGGACGTGCACTACTTGTGACTATACCTTGGCACCTGACACTTGTGTTGAATATACTGGTAATATATGGACATAATGACCCCACAGCGGGCAGGAAATTCTGGTCAGAAATTGCAGAAAGAATTACCGAACTCGATCTCCCAGATCCAGACTTTATGATTGGTGACTTTAATAATGTCGAGGAAAACATTGATCGCCTACCAATGCGACTAAATGACATCGATGCAATGGACACTTTCAATGACCTGCGCGCCAAATATGAACTGATTGACGGCTGGCGCACCACATACCCTGACTCCAAAGCCTTTACCTTTAAGCAATACAATGGACACTCTCAATCTCGTCTCGACCGCATATACTGCACAAATGAAATGCTGGCAGGGTGCCGCAACTGGCAGATAGAGGAATCAGGACTAGTCACTGACCATAAACTTGTCTCAGTCGAACTAGTAGACCTTAAACAGCCGTTCATTGGTAAAGGCCGGCCTGTCATCCCTTTACATATAGTAAAGGACCGCACCCTAAATAAGGTAATCCAGGAAGAAGCGTTAAAGCTGAGTGATGACTTTGAACGCTGTAAACACCGTCGGTCTCCAGACTATAATGCTCAGATATTATGGCAAAAATTTAAAGACAAAATAGGCTACTTGGCCCGCCAAAGGGCAAAGTTAGTAATACCTAAATTAGAACAGAGGATTCGTGAGCTGAAGATTCAACTCGATCTCCTTCTAAATGATCCTACCCTAACAGAAGATGAGAAGGCGCTCTCAGCTGCTGTACTCCAAGAGAGACTTCAGACACTGGCACAACAGCGACATGAGAATAATCGCCTCAATAGCCAAGTCAAGAATGCCCTTCAAGGAGAAACCATCAGTAAATACTGGAGCAGTATCAATAAGGAACGCAAACCACGAGACACACTTTACACCCTGAAAATACCAGGCAGCGACCCCCCACGTTACACCACCAAATCAACTGAAATGGCGGAGCTTGCAAGGGACTATCATGAGCAACTCCAAGACAAAGACTTGTGCGAAGACAATGTGGACAGGGAGATCGCCTTTGAACAGATATTTAGAACCATCGACAAAACTCTCACACCACAAGAGAAAAATGAGCTAGCCAAATACCTCACTGTAGAGGATGTGGAACTTGCCCTCATGTCGTCTGCAAATGGCAAAGCCCCAGGTATGGACGGTATCCCATATGAACTTTGGAAATACCTACACCTGCAGTTCAAGCGCTCACTACAATCACAGGACACTGAGAAGAAGTGCAATATAGTCAAAATCTTGACAACTGTATACAACGACATTGAGAAATATGGTGTAATAGAAGGTTCCAAGTTCTCGCTTGGCTGGCTATGCCCAATATACAAAAAGAATGCACGTGAGGATATTGCAAACTATCGCCCCATAACACTACTTAACACAGATTATAAGACATTTACAAAGGCGCTCACCTTCAAGCTCACAAAGGTTGCTCCAAGCATTATCCACCCTGATCAAGCTGGATTTATGAAGGGCAGAAGTATCTTCGATCACATAAAATTAACCAAGCTTATGATCGATTATGCAGAAGACTGCGGAGCAGAGGGTGGAAATGGTGCAATTGTTGCACTTGACCAGGAAAAAGCGTATGACAAGGTCCGTCATGATTATCTATGGAGAACAATGGCCGCATACAACCTACCACAACACTTTATCAAGATTGTACAGGCGCTTTACCAAAATGCGGAAACTGTAGTAATAATAAATGGAGTCATAAGCAGACCGTTCAGGGTCACAAGAGGAGTGCGCCAAGGTGATCCTCTGTCCTGCTTGCTTTTCAATATAGCTATTGAACCACTAGCTTCATCACTACGTCACTCAACACTTAGAGGATTCGAGATCCCTGGCTCAACTGAGCGCCTCATTACTACCCTGTTTGCAGATGATACCACGGTCTACCTATCCTCAAAAGACTGCTTCACCACGCTGCAGAAAATCCTCAAGCAATGGTGTAAGGCCTCGGGAGCAAAGTTCAATGTAAGTAAGACGGAGATCCTGCCCATTGGCGAGCTTGCGTACAGAGAAAAGTTTATACGTACTCGTCGATTACACGACAGCACTGCACCAATCCCCTCAGAGATACACCTTGTTCGCGAAGGGGAAGCTGTTCGAATGCTAGGAGCCTGGCCAGGAAATGCTGTAAATGACTGCGCACCATGGATCCCAATACTACATAAAATCGAGACACAACTGAAACTCTGGAACCTTAGCCAACCGACACTGGAAGGACGCCGGCTAATTGTGCAGATGGTTGTTGGAGGCTGCACACAATTCCTGACCAAAGCACAGGGTATGCCTAAACACGTAGAAAAACAAATTACAGGTATCATTCGAAACTTCATGTGGAACTACAAAACCTCACCACCACCAGTAGGAATCGATATGTTGCGGCCAGCCGTATAAGACCTATATGGATAACCCGCGGGAGAGAACCATCCGCGACTCACTACACCTGAAGACCCACACGAGACGCAGCCAGAGGCGCAGAGGCGACAGAGAGG
>KV426338.1:29724-52696 GCA_001632375.1 Exidia glandulosa HHB12029
ATAAGACTCATCTGGTCCAGCAAATCGCATTCGTCGAGAGCCGGAAAGTACAGCGAAGCGGTTGGTCGTGCTCGGGGCAGTCACGCGAGCCGACCTTAGAGAAAACCCGGCGTCGCCTGCTCCTGCGGCGCCTGCTCGTCGCCCTCGTCGGCGGCGACCCACTTCAGCTTCATGCCCTTTGATGACGGGCAGTCACGCGCGCGATGACCCTGCTGCTTGCACACGTAGCAGAATCCGCGGAAGGCGTCGACATCCATCGCGTGCGGGTCGTGTGCTGCAGCACGCGGTGTGCTAGCAGCAGCTGCGGGCATAGGAGCCGGGGCTGGCACGACTGTGCCCGTACGCGCCTGATGTCCCACATTTCTGACGACGGGGATGCTCTGCGTACGCGGTGGTGTCGGCCGCGGCTGCTGTTGCTGACGCGCCTGACGTGCACTGTTGACGTTCTCCTCGATCTCGCGCAAGAACTTGACGAGCTGAGCAGGTGTTGCGCTCGTCATATGCTTGACCTCCTCCTGCCAGCGAGCGTCCAGTCCACGCCTGAAGTGCTGCGTCGTGAGGATCGAGTCGCGGTCGCTGGCCGGCAGGTACATCTGGATGCGATGGAACTCGGCGACGTAGTCCTGCACCTTGCGTCCACGCTGGGATAGCGCGAGCAAACGACTTGCTGCCGCAGCCTGCATGTTCGCCGGTCCATATGTCGCCAGAAACGCCGCCTTGAATTGCGTCCACGAGACCGACTCCGGGACCAGTGGATCCTCCGCGGCGACGTATGGCAGCGCCCAACCGAACGCTCCACCCGTCAAGTACGACGCGGCCCACGTGATCTGCTTGCGCTCCGTCGACAGCGAATCCGCGTTGTTGTCGATGTAGAGCTGCGCCTTGGTGATGAACTCCTGCGCCTCGAGCTCGCCAGTGCCGTCAAACTCGGACGGCTTCGAATACTGGTTGCGCGCTGGAGCTGGTGCCGCGGGCTGCTGGGTCACAGGCTGTGTCTGCTGCATGTGCTGGGTGGCCGACTGCTGCACTGCGCTGGCCGCCTGCTGCGCGACGCCAGCTGCTTGCTGCGCTGCTGCCGCCACCTGCTGTGCCTGTGCCAGGTCGTGCTGAAGCAGCGCGTTCTGTGCCTGCAGTGCGTGCACGTTCGACTCGGCTTGAACGGTGCGCTGCTCGAGCTGACGTGCCCATGCTGGGATGGTGGGGTCGTTGGGGTCGAAGATGAGCGACATCGCGGTGTACGTGTTTTTAGAAGATTTATCCAAGTGTGAGACCACGCTCTGGCCCGCAAGCACGGCAGAAGTAAGTCTAGAACAAAGGTGTAAAGAGTAGGTACAGCGAGCGGTCAGCGAGCGTACCTAGAACAAAGTGGATAAATCTAAAGGACGAAACGGGATATGCCGGGAACTATATACTACGGTGGCTGTGGCATGACACGTGCGAGCGTCCAGCAGGCGTGCGATACTGATAGGAAGTCCATCCGGAAGGCGGCACGCTATCGAATGGTCCTCCAGGAGTAGGTTGCTGCACGTGAAGTTGATGTGAAACCTCTGCGCGCGATCCTGTTGCCGCGTCGGTAGGCAGCCCCCCAGGGATGAATGTAGGCGGGGCAGCCATGGCGGTCGTGACGTCGTCGCCGAAGAAGTGGGTAGTGTCGGGCGCCAGGTTGAAACGGGTCTGCTCTGGATCGTCCTGATCCCAATCATCTTCCTGTTTCCCGTCCTGGTCGTCGTCCCCACTAATCGTCAGGCCGTCGTCAATTAACGGGGCAATGGTTTCGACTCCGGGCGCGAAGGATGTCCGACGCATCTCCTTCTGTCTCGAGGGGCGCGTGTAGAAGTTCTCCGACGACGGCGGGGAGGCGTTCAATTTGCGGAACGCTTCCAAGTCTTTGGCGGTGAGCGCTCGGACGCTGGCGGCTACGGACTTCGAGCCGTTGGCGGGAGTCTGTCGAGCCGTTCGGTCGGATGGAGTGGAAGCGCGATAGGGCGTGACGACGCCGCCGTTGATAGGTGGGATAGGCGTGATAGGAGCGTCCTCGGGGAGTAGACGTAGCGCGATCTCGGTGCGCTCTGCCGCGTTCAGGATAGTGTCGCGCAGGTGACGGAACGCGCGAATCGCGACGCCCGTCGTGCTATACGTGTTGTTGAGGGCGAACTCGAACTGGGGATGCCAGGAAACGTCGATCTCCTTGCACCAAGGGAGAATAGCGGCAGCTTCCTCCATGATTTCCACCAGTTTCCAGGTCGTGTGTTCGAAGAAGCCGACCAGGTCGACCGTGAAACAGTAAGGCGCGATGCCGACACTTGCGACCTGTACGAGGTGCTTGGAGCGAAGGCGGAAAGAGCGGATGATGTCGACGCGCTGAGCGAGAGTTCCCGAGATGCTCTCCGTGGACTTGTCGCCGTCCTCGCCGACGGACAGTAGGTCGCCGTAGTCCTTCACGTCGAAGACGTCGAATTGTTTAGTGTAACGCATGACCAACTCGGCGACTCGGTGTTTCATATCTTCCGCATGGCGCAGGCGGAACGTAGGTGAATCTTCGAGCTCGATAGCGTCTGGCTCGTTCTCGGCGGGCGGAGGTACGGCGAAGGAGCTATGTGCTGCTCCTTGCGCCAAGAACGACGTGAACGGGTCGGCCGGAAGCCCGTTACCAGGGTGCGCTGGCATCACGGTTTGATCACCGGCGTTTCCCGTCGACGACGACGCGGCTGAGGGTCCAGACGAGGCGTCGAAGTAGGCTGAGCGGTCTGCGTTCGAAGCGGACGCAGACGAGGCTCTAGCGGTGCCACCCGGGTCGGGCGGTTTCGAACGAGAGTCCGAATGTTCGTTGTCGCGCCGCTGATACATCAGCGCACAACGAGGAGTAGTGTTTTTGGAGTTAGGATAGCGCTAGCGCTGACGATGCCAAAGGGATCCGGATTCGTCCACCTCTGTAACGACGGTCGGAATCCTAGGCGTGGGTTGCGTGCCGTCGGCAAGGGTCGAGCACTAGCGATGAGCCGTCAGGGGTGTAAGGACCGCGGCAGACGTCTAGAGTGACGAGACGAATAGTACGGGAGCGGACGCGAGCGTAGTAAGCAACGAATATAAGAGCTTTGCTGTAGGGTCTCGCCGTTCACGTTTCACGGTTCGCGCGTGAAGAACGTGTTGCGAAGATAACGATAATAGATACAAACATTGCGGCGCTCGGAAAGGACGCGTTCGGAGCCAAACGGGACTAACTGCTACCGGTACCCCTTACACAGACGAGTAGAAACATACGAATAAGTAAAGAATCATACTGTGTCGTCAATGAATGAAAGCTATGGGATAGATGTGCGCGGAGCTCCGGGAGAGCTGTGAGAGAGGAGGGAACCGAGGAGGCCTGCAAAGCGACCGAATGGACTGAGTCGGAGTAGAACTCCTCATTCCGTCTTCTGTCCTGCACCACCATGACCACGGCCTCATCATCATTACCCGTCGAGCTCGTCGTTGACATTCTCCAACATGTCGAGCCCCACGACCTCGTTGCCGTCGCGAGGGCAAACAAGGCGTTGCACGCGTTGAGCCTGCCCTATCTCTACAATCGCGTTCAATTCTCCACGGACTCGACGGTGGAACAAGTCCTGCAACTCCTCTCGACTCTGCAGGCATCAGAGACAGTCGCCCGCCTGGTTCGCGAAATGGCGCTGGACTGGCATGATCAGGACGGCAGCCAACACTGGGACGAGGCTTCTAAAGTTACCCGAGCGCTGGCGAACGTCCTTCCGGCGACAACCAACCTCGCATCCCTCTCGTTGCCGCGTTTCTTTCATACAAACACTGTACTGAAGATTCTTAAGGCGGTGTCCTGCCCGCCAGTGCGAGCTCTCCACTTGTACCCGACGTCCTTGTTCGTTGCGCCTCCTTTTTCGCTTCTGCAATCGCTCGACCGACTATCGCTCTGGGCGGAGGACATTAGCTGGCGATGGCAACCCGATATTAATAGCACTCGATCCTTGGCGGGATCTCTTTCTTGGCTATCCGTAACCTCTCCGTCCACCCTGGAAACACTCATGTACATCGTGCCGATGGGTTCGTTAAGGACGCTGGTCATTGACCCGCGGCCGTCCACGATCAACGTGACGAGTAACGAACACTTCTTCGTCCATATCCGCCACTTGCCCTCATTGCGCTCCATCTACCTTTTAAAGTGGTTATCGTGCCAAATGTTGGCCGAGTACTCGTCCATTGATCCTTTCCCGGACATCCTCACGGTCGGAATATCTCTCTGCCATCTGCAGGAGCCCTTCGGTTACAGCCCAGACGGAAACGTGCACGATACTATGCAGGTTCTCGCGACCATATTCCCACACATGCACACACTGGATGTGCGGTGCGAAGAGCCGTACGACTCGGAGGGGTTGCCGCATCCCCACCTTCGACCCGATGCAGCCCTTCAGAATTTCCAAACGCTTCTGCTCCCAGCCTGCCCGCGGACGCTGCGACGATTTGCTTTCCTTACGAAGGCGAGCTTCGCTCGCACGGCCGAAGACGCGCCTTTCGTGCGGGTGCCACAGCTCGCCGAGGAACTCCAGTGATGCATGGTGTTCTCCTTCCAGCATTGCGGGAACGCAAGGAGCCTGGCGCACAAGGGAAGAACGACGTCGGAGAGTATCCATCATGGAATGGTACATTACAAACGAGAAGAGACATACGAATAAGTAAAGAGTCATACAGGTCGTCAGTGCATGAAAGCGATGGGACAGATGCGTGCGGAGAGCCATGCAGAGGAGGAGGTATGTATGTACTAGGCAAGAAGTATGCGTCAAACCGTAACGTGTGTCATATGAGGCCCGCAAAGCGACCAAATGCATAGACGGCGCCCTGGCCACCGGCGTCGACCGCGCAGTGCAGACTGTTGCCTATTTCCCCGCGAGTGGGAAGGATGAAGCCCACTACGGCGGCGCGTGCGAACTGGACAGCCAATAGAACGAGCGCGATGAGCATGAGGCCGCCAAGACTGACTGGAGTCGGATTGGAGGCTCGCGGGCGCACGTGCATGGCAAACATCGTGGCCGCACCCGCCGTGATGACCTCCGTGAACACGCTGGACACGGTCCACGACACGCCGCGGCCTAGGCGGAAGAGGCGCGCAGGGAAGCAGGTGGCGGTCGTGTCCATTGGTCCGGCGACGGCGGCGAGGGTCATGAGCAGCGAGCCATTCCAAATCAGCTGGAGCCCGGCCGCGATCAGCGCCGCGAAGGGCGCCAGTGCACGGCAGGGCCACAGTGCGAGGAGCGTTACGACGACTTGGGTTGGCAGCGTGGAGTGGCCGCCGAACAGGCCAAACCAGCCTGCCACTCGAGGTGTCGTCGGGCACGCGCCGCCGGGCCGCGTGCGCAGGTACAGGCCGATCCCGAACTGAAACGCGGTGGGCAGGGCAGCGATGCAGACGCGAAGAGACCAGCCGAACTTGACTGTCGTCGTCGTTGTGAGGATATCAAGCATGAGCTGTCGATGTGGGTCAACGGGGCATTCCGGCTCGTTTGAGTTGTTGGGGTCCAGTTCGTTCGTCGCTCCGTGGTAGTTGCACATGGGAACGCGCGAGGATGAGGGCATGATCTGGACATCGTCGAGGTCCGAGGTATATGAAGCGAGGCGCTCGAGGTGAAGTGCGGGCTCTATGACGCCTCGCTTCGTTTCGAAGAAGACCTCCTCCTTCTCGGCGTCATAACGTGTTCGAGCTCGTGTGCGGCCCAACGTGCGTGCAGACGCGCTCCACGGCTTTGGGCGCGTCCGCCAACGACGTATGAGCCGTTCGAGACCGACGGCCACGACGCCCCAGAGCGCGGTGAGCAGTGCTTGGAGCAAGACATAAAGCATGAGCTGTCCGGCGTGTGGCACGGTGCAGACGTCGTTCGTCATGAGCAATGTCGACGTTGGCGAGCCTCTGAACAGGACCGTTGAGGCTGGAGATGTACATCGAGGAAAACCATTGGGACCGTCGTCGCAGGTTAGAGTGGCGTTCCAGGGCGTCGCGATCTCTCGCGCAGCCCTCAGCAGCAATGGGGCAAGTAATGGTTGAACCTGAGCGGCCAGCGGCATAGGACGCTCTAGAACGAGCGCTGCAGACCGTCGAAGTCGACGAGCGACGGGCGATGGAGTGGGCCTGAGCAAGGGGCAAAGGCGGCCGACACAAGTCCGCTTGGGATGATCCGCTTGACTTCCCGTTCGCTCCCAAGTTCTGACTAAGCCTGTTATACAATTTGGCGTGCTCAGATGCAAGTGGCAAAGAGAGACCGTGTGCGAGCAGTAACGGCAACTGTACTAAATGTAGTCACCTACGCGGCGGACACTGTAGAGTGCGTCTTCAGCTGTTCGCTCCAAGCCAGGTCGACTGAATACTCGTCCTGAGAGCCTGTTTGCGTCAACGGCGCCGTGTTGACGGATCCACAGGGAAACGCAGCAATCTCCAGAGGGGAAATCGCATCCTAACACACCCACTCTCATTGTGACTCTTCAGACGTGTGCTCAGCAAGGTGCAACACATTTCAGACTGTATACTTGCCTTGGATTTCGTCGTTTGAAGAGTGCCGATCGTTCGGCCAAAGGGGTGGGAATTTACCGGTGTAGCCCGAGGGCAATCCCAACCCCTGCCGCAACCTGCCTAAATCGGTAATTAAGTCCGGGGCGGCGGCATCGCTCTGCTCACCAGCGTCCAAGTCTCAACCCTGGTCAACGACGTTCCGCGACTGCTGGAACAAATGCGTGAAACGTCACAGTAAACCCAATGGAGTCGCGGGGTGGCACACGTCCTTCTCTGACGGCGCAACCTGACTCAACTGGAACTGGGCTTCACTCGCATATTGGACTCGGTCAGGAGGCCTTGGGGATGGACTTCCATGATCCTCATGGTCCTCATGATTTGATCGTCGTGCAACGATGTACGAATTGGGCTGCAGACGGTCCATGCGTGAGTTTCCAGATATATAGGTTGCTGTGACCTTCAACGCGGTGCCGCTAAGAGGGATACACGCACTCTCATCGACATTGTACGACTTCATCTCTAAGTTACCCATATTGGGCTTCCCTAGTCACGGCGGAACTCGACACGGCGCACCGCTCGCAGATCGACGGGACGATGGCCTCCGTGACCTCTGACTGCCAGTGCTGCCAGTCTCGCTCCCGAGCATTTGACGGGGCGCAGCATCGGCTCACACAGCGTCTGAGCGTCCCTCCGTCGTGGGCAGAATCAAGGCGTTCTGAGTTTCATGTGGGCCTCCAAGTCTCGGGACATATTCATAGACCACCTGCACGGCCGCGATTAACATCGACATCTACTACTGCGTCCAGTGCCAGCGAGATTTTTCTGATGGAGATACTGTCTCAAATCTCACGGTTCAGATCTCATTGACGTATGTGCGGCGAGGGATCTCATCGTTCTAAAGAAACCTTTGACAGGCCCTCACGAGAAGACCGACTCTGCGACCGCGAGCCAATGGTAACTTTGGAAAAGAGTATCAACACTGGTCGTTTACTGACGGGCAGGCATATATGCGTCGAATGTAGACACGTCTTCTTGCACAGCAGAGGAACTTGAGAAGCGTAGTTACATACGATCGCGATAGCAACTTAGTTGAATGGGCCCCGTACGCATATAGTACTCTCGGGAGCTCATGAACGATGTCCACGCTACGTACGCTGGACCCCTCTTCTCGGCCGCTGTACGAGATCCATCTACCCTCGCGCTCGTTGTTGGTTTTGCGCTTGCCGTCAGACCCTCAAAGGTCCTTCATCCGCGCGCATCGTTGGCCTATCAGGTGGACCGAAGTGAGCGGACTTGAACGAGCGCTCTACGCTATATAGGTAGAACTTGTTAAATCTCCCTATTACGAGCGTAAGCACCGTCGCCTTCCGCCGTGCTTGGCCAAACAGGCCACTGCCCTTCTCCCGGCGGAGATATATGTATCTTTCCGGTCTGAGCAGTTGCGTGAGACCGGGACATGTGAGCATATGGTCTATAAAAATCTGGAGGATCCTCAGGCTGGAAGTCTTCATTTTCATCGAGGGGCCGCAATGTCACGCGATCTCCCTCGGGTGGGATCCAACGAGTACACGCACCTTCTCTCCCTCGCATGAGAAGATTTTCACATGCCTGGGAGATTGTAAAGACAACCGTGTAGGGTGAACGTGCGTGGGAATACCGATTTCAACCGCTGTCCAAATCTTCATACAGGGCCTCTGACAGGAGCATAACAGCTGAGCGGCCAGAGCACGTCCAACTTGAACAGGTGTCATGCACGAAACATCGGAACAACCGCTCTAAGTCTGGATAGAGTTTGCAGGACACCCATCAGGGTGTCCGGTGTGAATGCGCGTCTCTTGAGCGGGTCCGTCAAAAGCCACATGGGGAAGGTCGACAGTCTGTCAATGCGCAGGCACATGGGATCACCTGTAAACTCATGCCACCTGTTTCCTGACGCTTCGATCACTCTTTTCGTTCTCCCCTGCGCACGTTTCAAACAAGCTGGCAATGCAGGCACATTAGGGTTCTGTGTAAAAATCCCAAAACATTTTTAACATGTTATTTAACAAATTTGTTATTTAACATGTGTTAAAAACAATGTTAAATAACCTTATATGGCAATGGTCTGGAAACAAGGTTTGGGACCTTCCTGAGGGCTAGGGTAGTATTTTTCTGCTCTCCTCCCTCCCTCCTGGTCTCAGCAGGGAGCAGAACGAAGTCTGCAGGGAGATTTGCAGGTCTGTAGGTGTTTAACCCCAAAATTTCCGATGTGGTCAATAGGAAGGATTGGAACCTGCAAGTGGCTAAGGTATAGAGCTGAGATCCATCTTTTTCCTGATATGATACCACTTGACCTTCCTTACACTGTAACACTAGTTTCTCACCCGTTATATAGCCGCAAATGTATCACATCACATTTCAAGATGACCTCATGTTTGACACTTGACCCAACGGAAGCTGTATGCATTCCTAGCCCGAATTACTCACTGTAACACAGCGTACTTTGTCCAATTGGCCTCTCCCTCTCTTCTATCCAAAGTGTTTTTAAATCATTCTTAACGACGAAGTTTCGAGCGACGTGTTTTAAACAGTGTTTTAAACGCGGTGTTTTAGACGTTGTTTAAAACAAACAGTTATACACAGAACCCTAAGGCACATAGGAACCGAGGTCCGGAGCGGCCTTTCCGTCAAAGTGAATGTACCCAATTTGGGACTCCCGAACCGTGCATCCACTGTAGAACATGACCCCGTGGAAGGTGTAGATTGCTCATCAGACTCCAGCAGAGGAGTACGGCCTGGGAGACCAGGGACATTGAGCATTGCTCACAAACCCGCAACCCGTCGGCGCCGGCCGCTAGTGAAGTGTAGGCCAGCAAGTGGCGCGTCCATTGCATAGACAGGCGTCACTGTCTAGCTCCACAGCCTGCTACAGTAAGGTGTAAAGCTGACTTGTTCCCAAATCGCAACGGGACGGAAATTTCCGTGTGCTTCATCCTTCTGTTTGTTCTCGCCGATTTGCGCTGGCCCTGCGACCGGCGCACGTCCCCCGTGGCCCATCCACAGCCTGCGCGCGCCCCGGATCTTTCGCATGCAACACGACGCGCTCCGTCATAGATAGGTCGTCAATGCTCTGGGCAGGCGACGATTCGTGTCCGTCTGGTATTCTCGCGCGTGCAGTTACAAGGCGATAGCAATCTGTGGGCGTACCTGCTGAGTCCTTCTACGTATGGGACTTCCAATCAGGTCCGCCCCTCAAGCCTCAAGCTGTGCGCTTCGCAGCCGGTTGCAGAAGGGGGACGCGGTGGGCGAGCTTCTTCCAATGACAGACACAACGCGCGCGCCTCCAACTGCACATGCTACCTTATCATCGAGGATCTCCCGTTTCAGGCGGAACCATCGTCGCCGTCGCGCTCGCATTGCCTCGCTCACCGTGACGCTGCTACTCCAGATCGATGCCTTTCGGCGCAGACGGACTCGGATCTAGAGAGTTTAGGGCCTGACGAACCCCTTCCGCCAGAGTTTCGACTGAATTGTTCTCACTCACACGTTTGCTCTGGTACCCGGGGATGCTACGGGGATGCTAGGGAAGTCACCTCAGTTGGTTTGATGGACGGTGTGCAAGGAAGAAAGGAAGCTTGTTCGACCCCTTGCAGATGCGGCGAAAACGCATACGCCTCGGGACCGACCGCAGTCTGCTTCGGGGGCTGCACTGGTATGGGCATGGTCCACTGCAGCCGATCAATACGACCGAGCGCATGCATAAGACACGTCAGGCTGGGGGCACTTGACGCTTATTCCTTCCCCTTCGCTTCCTCTCTTCTAGAGCGACGATTGCGCTCGGCGTCGCTCCCACCTCTTCGACCCTGAAGCTAGCGATTCGCGCGCGACCATGGCTCCCGCAACTTGCCCTGGAATCCCTGAGGACATCGCATTCATGTGCGCTAGGATCGTTTTCCTTCTACAGAGGCGGCTTACTGATTACACATGCCAGTACGGGTCCAACAGTGAGCAGCACTTCTGCCCTCCTGCTTCGACGGCGAACGCACCTCCGCGATGCCGGCGGCCGAGCGCTCCGATTAGCATGGCTGACGCGCCACACACAGATCCTCGGTGCCCTCCTCAACTGGGGCGCTATGGGAGTGCTCATCCCTCAGCTGTACTACTACCACATCAACCATGCCAAAGACGCGACCTGGATCAAGCTCCTTGGTACGCTGTACAATGTCATAGGTCCATGTTCATCGCGGAGGTTAATATGGCGTTGCCACAGTTTGGGGACTTGCTGTGCTCGAGATCCTGCAAACCTGCCTCGTCAGCGCCGACACCTTCCACTGGTTTGTGTTCAACTACGGCAACATGCTGAGGTGCGCGATGCTGGTTTGCTTCTGCGGCATGACACTCACGCATTATGTATAGGTTAGATGATACCTACCTCAACTCCTGGGACGTTCCCCTTCTCGATGCAGTGGTCGCTTTGATAGCGCAGCTGTTCTACTGCTGGAGAATATGGGTCTTGAGGAAGAAGCCCTATGTTATCCTTTCGGTCATCATAGCAGTACGAAGCCCTCTTCGTTGCGTCCTTTTCATCGTACTGAAAGTGTCTTCGCCAGGTGTCGCTCACTCAATGCGTCGCCGGTATCGTGGTCGCCGTTCAAGCACACGCCCTCGGGAAACTCTCGCTCATCGGAGAGAACATCGTGGCACAGGCCATCTGGCTGAGCGGTAGTGCGCTGGCCGACATACTCATCACTGCCACGCTCTCCTGGACGGTAAGCCTTTTCGAAGTCGTTATGCGCAACTAATTGAACATGCCTCAAGCTGCTCATGGCGAGCCCGGAGCGCGGAGTATCAGAACGTTCGCGACGAATCATTAACAAGATCGTCGTCGTCACCGTGGAGACGAACTCTCTGACGGGTGAGCCTCCATTCTTCTGCTACTGTATTCTTCATTTCCGGCGCTGACAGACATACAGCTGGTGTGGCGATCATCGCACTCATTATCTTCGTAGCCATCCCGGTGCGTGCTCCCACGTGTGTTCAGCTATCCTTTTCCTCACAGTGTTCCCCGTCAGGCGCACGCCGCTCTCGTGGTTCCTCCGTAAGTCTTACACTGTGTGGAAGCTTGACATGCCCGACTGACAGCTGTCCGCAGGACTGCTCTGATGGGCAAACTCTATACGAACTGTTTGGTCGCTGTCCTCAACCACCGCAGCCAGCGCGAAGACAACAACTCCGGATCGCGCTCGGACTCTGTACCCATGAGCTCCAGAACACGATGGGGATCTCGGGACGCCGGGCGCAACATGAAGTCGCCGAGACAGGACCTGGGCAAAGACAGCTTCGGTGTCAGCGCCACAGAATCGTTTCCCATCAGCGTTACCGTCGTACGGGATGTTGAGGTAGACGACGACCTGAAGGCTCAGTCCCCCGGCTCCTACGGGGCCCATCCTTACCGCAGCTCACCATCGCCGAGAGCAATCTGAGCGGGAGATTGGACGGACATGGGTGCAATTTGTAGGATCTGTCGCGACGTTCGTGTATAGAGTGCAAGGCTCACTCGGTGTATTCCCCCTGTACGGTTCTGCGGATGTTATATGACTTCGGGTGTTTATGTGAGTGCTCCAGCGTTTGATATTTGATGAACAGTGAGTTGAGCGACAATATCGCGTCGAAATCCCTCGTGGGGGACACGACGAAGCATCAGATATAGAACGCAGGTCTGCACTGAAGATTCAGACACGGAGAGAGAGTACTGTATCAGTAATGTGTTTTCAGGTATGGGATCCCTCGGATATAACGCTCCTAAAAGCGCATATGTGCGAGCATCGGACCGAAATGAGCCGAACCGCGACTTGCCTTTTGACACATCGCGTCGTGACCATGTCGGACGCTCAGGATGTATACCAGACACCGCTCTCCAGGTACAATCCTTCGTGATCAAACGTTGGGCGTGCTCATGGTTCACGACAGCCGCTATGCGAGCCAGGAGATGGCGCATCTCTTTTCGCCAGCGGTGCGACTCGTTGGGCTCCGAGCTCGCCAGAAATCCTAAATTAATGGCCCTCGTAGATGCGATTCCATACCTGGAGGAAACTCTGGCTGAATCTGGCCATTGCTGAACAGGAGCTGGGTCTCCCAATCTCGGACGAAGCGATTGAGCAGATGAAGGCCCATCTTGTGCGCATCTCGACACAGTCTACGCCGCTGAAACTTATACACCATCCCTTCTGCGCAGTACCTAGACGAGGCCCAATTTGCCGTCGCTGCAGAAGAGGAAAAGAAACGACGACACGACGTTATGGCGCACGTCCATACGTTTGGGACCGTCGCACCCGCCGCTGCAGGCATCATCCAGTTCGTATTTGCACTGCTGGGCGGCGGCGTTGGCTGACTGAATATCTTTAAAGTCTTGGAGCGACCTCCTGCTATGTCACAGAGTGCGTCTTGAAGTAACCTCGCTTATGTGGCGCAGAATTCACCTATGTCGCAGCAATGCAGATCTGATCTTCATTCGCGAGGCCCTGCAGATCCTTCTCAAAAAGCTCGCAGCTGTCATCGAGCGTCTCTCAAACTTCGCGAGCCAACATCGTGCCCTGCCAGCTCTTGGCTTCACGCATTTTCAACCCGCGCAGCTGACAACCGTTGGCAAACGGTGTACACTATGGCTGCAGGTCAGTAGGCAGGTTGGCTGTTCTGTATATCGATAACCGTTCTGTAGGAGCTGCTTTGGGACCTTCGCAATCTTACTCGCGCACGCGATGATCTTGGATTCCGAGGTGTAAAGGGCACGACGGGTACACAGGCGTCGTTCCTGACTTTGTTCAACGGAGACCACGACAAGGCACGTTGACCATTGCGCCCAGCTCATTGCATGAATGCTGATCACTCCTAGGTTCTTGCACTGGACAAGCGTGTTACGGAGCTCTGTGGCTTCTCCTACGCCTATCCGGTCTCCTCACAGACGTACTCGCGCAAGATCGACGCGGATGTCCTCGGCGCTCTGGCTTCTTTCGGGTCCACGGCGCACAAGCTGTCGACGGACTTGCGCCTCCTCGCCAACCTTAAGGAGGTCGAGGAGCCGTTCGAGGCGGGGCAGATAGGCTCCTCGGCCATGGCGTACAAGCGTAACCCCATGCGCAACGAGCGCGTGTGCTCACTCGCGCGGCATCTGTGGGCGCTGCAGCAGAATGCACTGACTACAGCTGGCACCCAGTGGTTTGAGCGCACTCTTGACGATAGGTATGCCTCGCGCTTGTCCTACGTCAAGACGGTAATAATGACGCATCATATCTGTGCAGTGCGAACCGCCGTATCACGCTACCCGAGGCCTTTCTCACAGCGGACGTGATTCTCAAAACACTGCAGAACATTTCGGAGGGGATGGTCGTCTATCCGAAGGTCATGGCGCGCCGCATCGCGCAGGAGCTGCCCTTCATGGCGACGGAAAACATCATCATGGCCATTGTGAAGGCAGGCGGCGACAGACAGGAGGCCCACGAGAAGATTCGCGTTCTGTGTACGTGCCTTTTCCCTTGTTGGTAGCGCGTCTTGCTCATGCCCAGCAGCGCACCAGGCGGCAAAGCTCGTGAAGGAAGAGGGCCTCGAGAACGATTTGATCGAGCGGGTGCGCAAGGACCCGTACTTCGCGCCCATCGCTGGCCAGCTCGACGGGCTGCTCGACCCGAGCACCTTCATCGGACGCGCACCCGAACAGGTCGATGCGTTCCTCGAAGAATGGGTTAAACCTGCATTAGAGCCGTGGCAGACAGAGCTCAAGCGCGTCGAAAAGGCGGAGCTGAATGTATGAGGGGATTTACCATAGTCATTTAACGTGTTCGTGCACAATCTATCCACATGTGTGCTCCAGTTACACTTCTATTAAGAGAAGTCGATATCGTCGAAATCGGCAAGATTAGCTACGTCGTACTCGTACTCGAGTCCGTCGTCACGAGAATCGATCTTCGGTGCAAGGAGCGTCAACCGTGCGACCTCTGCGATATTATGCCCCAGTATGCGAATGTTGCGTAGCTCCAAGAGTTCGAGTGGGGTTTCGATAGTACGGCCGAGGAAATGAAGGAGAAATTCGCTGATCATCTCCGGCGCGAACGTGACTTCTTCATCCGTTGTGAACGTGATGGAGTGTAGACGGGGAGCCTCGAAGACCGTAGGGTATGGCAATGATATGAAGAATGGCGAGCGCCATGAGGTATCCTCGGCGTAGTCATTGATCTCGAGTAAGCTGTGGACAACGAGCGACTCGAGGGCGTCGAAGCGTGCCGGGCCATCACTCGTTCGTCTGTGCAGGTACCAAATATAGAGGTCCTCCTCCCTGATATTAAGAACAACCACCTGAGATAGGAAGCTCGGTGCAAACATCTTATGAGAGGCACTGAAAACGCGTCGGTTGCGCAGACTATCGACCATGATGACTTCTGTGCACAGTCCGTTCTCGAGCTCGTCGGTAATGGCGGAGGAGTCACCGTCGGAGTCGTACAGAATAAAGCTGATGAAGAATGCCACGGGCCTCAGCAGCTGCAGGCCCTGCATAATGATGGCCTCGTCCTGGCTAGGAAATGATGGCGCATTCCGGAAGCCTGGCTTCTTGTCCTCCAAGTCCTCGCGGTACTCGACTTGTTTGACGTCTCCATGAGGGATCAACTCTAAGATCTCTGTTGGGACGGGCTTCCGATTCTGGAAGCCAATGATAAGAGCGTCGAGTCGAGCGGGCAAGGCTGCCATGGGACCCGGCCCCCTATCTGCAAGATATCGTTCGCTCAAAATGTCCAGCGCTTCGAGCCCTGGGAACGGCCTCAGATAGTTGTGAAGTTGTCGGGGAATGTGCAACTCCTCTGTCTCGAGGCGTAGAATTTTAACGGTCGGATGTCGTGCAGCCGCGCAGACGTATTCGAAGCAGGTAAAGTCGACATGCCTGAGTCTCGGCGTTGTGTTGAGAAACAGTGGCGAAGTCAGACGCGCCTCCATTCCGTCCAAAAACACAGTCAGAGATATCAGCTGCGGCGCCGGCCTGCTGGTCAAGAGCCCGAGCAACGCTGCGATAGTGGGACGTAGGGACCCACCCGGTGCGTCGATCTGGATGCGCAAAGACTGCAGTTGACCGATATAGGGTTCAATGATGGCGGCTACTGGAGGAAAACGCCATTGAAGAACGTCCACTCTCAAGTCGATCAACGCTGTTCCTGCTCGGGCCAGGCGCGCGGCAAGGACATCCATAGTAGACGATGGTCCCCAGCGAATCTGCGCCCAGAGCTCTGCCCTGGCCTCGAGCGCCAGTTTACGCCAGACTTGGCAGACGTGTGTAACGGCGATGCGATCTTTCAGTGGCAAGAAGCCAATGATTGCGCAGAGCAATTCGGTGGGAAGAGCTATGCGGTGCCGCATAACGAAGCACGCTTTTAGCACAGCGCTACGCGGAGCGGGGCGTCGAGTCAAGGAGCAGGTAAGGGCGGGCGTGAACGAAGACTTGCTCCCAGCCGAGAAAACCAGAGAAGAAGCAAAGCCAAACAAACATCAATCAACACCGCTCGACGGCAATTGGAGATGCAGTAACATCCGTTACAGAGCTGAGAGGCTTGGAACTGAGTGCACATTGACTCGCACGCACTATTACATGATCGTTAGCGAGCTCGACTTCTCTTCTCCTGCTCGAATCCATCGGGCTGCAAACCCCTATTAGCGCGTGATAACTTGAGCTCCTGACGAGGACAAGACGAGGACCTAATTCAAACTGCACCAACATCCGTTCTTCCACGGCCAGTCAAAGCACCTCACATGGACATTGGTTGGAGATGAGCAAGCGTCTTCCTGGCTTGAGTCAATCACCCGACTCGGATATGCCCGTGACGCCCTCTACAAACCCCTTTAGGTCTGTAGCTATTGCGACTGATCTAGAGGGAGAGGGGCTACCATAATCAATACACACTGCCTCTATAGCTAGGCATATATGACCTATATGGCGGAAGGCCACGGGCAGCTGTCGCCGACACTGAGGAGAGCTTAACGCCAACCCAAAGTTAAACATGGAGCAAAGTAATACAGCGCCCTTAAGCAAGGCATCACAGTCTTCTCAAATACTGCCTGTACAGCATTTCTCAGGTATAAAAGTAGAGATCGTTAAGTTCGTTCATGGCCAGTCCACTACCACCTCGCTCTCCGTCAAGAAGCCCCACAGAAGCCTAAGAGATGCGCATCTACGTCTTTCTCGCCCTCATCTCCACATCGTTCTTCGCCTCACAGGCTGGGGCTATACCTTTGTCCGACTGCCACTGCCGCCGCGTACGCGGAGGACTTATATGCGATGGCGCCGGCTGTGGCGGTCTCAAAGACTGAAGGACGACACCTACAAGGGCACGTGCACTCAGCTGGACTGAGTGCAAATAGGATGAAGTCGTCGGTGTTGGGAAGTGTGTGTATACGAAGTTCGCCTTATGGTCGTTAGCGCACCTCGTTCCGCATTCAAGTACCGAGAATAAACGTCGAGCGCATCCGCACGGATAGTTGTCAGGGTACCGGTCATATATACTCTAGCCTCTCTACGGCTTCAAGTAAAGCATCATCGCCGTATGTATCGTCCGCGTCCAGCCTGGGTACGAGATCTTTGAGAACCAGGACGGGACGCGAGGGGAAGTGACTCCGCAGCCACGTTGCTAGCAGTGCGGCGGATACGAAACGAAATGGGATTGTTGCTTGTGTGGATGTCTGTAATGTGAGACGCTTCAACAGGGGCATGGACGGCGCTTTAGGATAGCCGGGCAGGAAAGGGTTGTACTCTGGGAACCATGTTTCCAGAGTCACGAGGATGACAGTGAGATCTATGATCTCGTGTAGCGACGGCGGGTGGGACCCGCAGACATATCTCCATGTAGGCTCGTCGACTGTGAGCTGCACGAGCACAGATCCGCCGTGGAACGCATAAGGCCGGAGGAATTCGGTTTCCATCTCTCGGATCTCCCGCACAAAGCCTGTCTTCGCATGAACGACGCGGATGCTTGATTCGGTGAATGCAATCTCGCGCAAATCGTGTGTCGGGGGAAGGAAGCGCTGCGTTGCCTGAATGAGCTCTGCTGGAGTGTGGACGAGATACCATGACACACTGGTCCGACTCATCGAGTCCCAGTGCAGTGTGACGTCAGAAATGTGCTGAATAGCACTCATCTCGTCCTCCGCGAGGTCCATAAGCGTGTTGGTGAACTCGAGATGTGCCAAGCCGTGAACGTGGCGGAGGGCCGCGATAGCCAGGCTGGGTCCACAAACAGCGATGTAGCGTAGGCGCGGCGCGCAGCCATCGAATAATGAGGACTCCGTGCCAAACGTACAAGGACCAAAAGTCTGCAACTCGAAATGGACAAGCTCTGGTGCCGGGGTCGAGAACAGCGCAGAGTAAACCGCGCTCCCCTGCGCAGGCAGAACCATAGGAGAGAGTACGCAAAGCTTCCGCACGCGCGACATGTGCGCTAACAGCACAGAGCAGAGGACATACGCTCCTGCCCCTTGCGAAGCCCCTCCAGGTCCCACTCGCCAATCCTCCACACCGCAAGCGGTCAAAGTGTCTTGCATCAAGTTCGGGCCAAGGATCGTGACATCCAGGAGCATCGTTCCGGATCGCTCAAGCATGCACACGAGCTGCGCGTGGCTTGATGTAACGATACGGTTCCAAAGCGTCACCTGGGCCACAGCCGTGGCGCGCCAGTACTTGCAGACATGCGTCGCCGTGACAAGTTCGTACGTGGGCAGTTGTGCGAAGATTTTGACCAGAATCTCGAGAGGAAGTCGGTTGACGCGAGGTTCCTGGTCATTGTAGGAGCTTGCCAGCGCGCTGATAGCCTTGACGACGGCGGAATAGGTGTGGTCCATGTGTCGTGTTTTCCCCGAATTGACTGTAGCTCCTGGGCTAAGAAGCTGGAGCGCAGTCTCTACAGCACGTCGGAGCTCATAGTCCTGGTCGGGAGCCATAGAAGTCGTGGCAGGGACCTGGCAATACGCTCAACCGGACCGTACGAGACCAAGTCGCGTTGCGGTTCCGAACTCCGCGTGCACACATCGGGGAAAACCTGAAATGGATGTAAGCAGATCGCTGTGGGCTCAATCGCTTGCAACAAGCCAAATACTGTATGATGCCCCGAATTGATTACTTAGACATGTGGTGGTTTTCAATCATGCTTCAATATTGAGTCAATGTACCTCAATACCCCGGAGAGCCGACCGACCAGCGAGCGGACACCCTCCCTTACGACAGCATACGAGATCTTCGGTGCTCAAATGCATAAGAGTGCGCTGCTGCTGGGAGAAAGTAGTTCGTTTTATTATGGGAGGGACGACCGTCGACGTGACACGGCGCGACACACGACGCGATGCGTAGAACTCGGAGACCATGGCATGAAGACAATGACGGGGAAAGAGGGCGAGCGAAGGTAGTGCAAAGCCTGTGTACGGGGAGTGAAAGAGTTACACGGGTGGGGCACAAAAATGGAGCGGCAGGAAGAGCGCAGCGCAGCGGCGAGCAGGCGGCAAGAACGCGTAGATGTGTCTGCGGCTAAGACAATGGTGAGCGTATCCCAGCAGCAGAACACGCACATAGAGGTAGACGGGCACGGGAGCCCTTGTCTCAAGACGCGGACTGGGGGGGTTAAGAGGGAGCCTGAGAGGCCTGGAGGCAACCTGGAGGTCGCTGGTGTTATAGCTGCGTCCCACCGCCCCACCGCTCCACAGAACCGGGACAGCCACCCGCCAATGAGAATCTTCCATCACAGAGCTCGACGCAGAGGTGAATTCTGCCAAGTTCAAAGTGCCGCCCCTGAAGTGGCGGGCACAGCGACGATGTGGGATACTGTAAACACGGAGACGTATGCAGGAACAGCTCCAGCCTCCAGGAACGCGTGCTGAAGCGCTTAAGGTGGGCCGTCACGTAGACGACTTCACGCCTAGTCAGCGTGACACGGAACCCGAGCGGTGCAGCCTGGCGAGCTATGGGAGTATTTCTGTTGATGAAGATGGAGTCGGATCGCCAGCGCCTTATGTCCGCTGCAGAAGATTACGAGACATTGCTCGCGGCGATGGATATTGAAGAGAATTGAAAGGCTGCTAATCTCTTGAAAGAACGTCAATCGATTACATAGACAAGCGGTTTTCCCCGATGCAAGCTTGACTCGAACGTGCACCTTCCGCTGACTTCTTCCGAACTTTCGTGCGCACAGAGCCTGGATCCACATA
This sequence comes from Exidia glandulosa HHB12029, assembly GCA_001632375.1. Classification (NCBI taxonomy): domain Eukaryota; kingdom Fungi; phylum Basidiomycota; class Agaricomycetes; order Auriculariales; family Exidiaceae; genus Exidia; species Exidia glandulosa. The sequence goes on from KV426338.1 coordinate 49,439, forward strand.
CCTCACCGAACAGCGACAGGATTCTGCTTATGGGTTGATGCTACATCGCCAGTGCGGAGTCGCGACACAAGTGCGAACCGTTATGTGTTCCACGAGGAATGGGAGAAGATGACAATAGAATCAAAGTTACAGTAACGCGGTTGGATGCACATATCTACACAACTACCCTAACGGAAGTCAATATCAACCTCCGAGGCAAGATGAGCTACATCCTTCTCCCAGGCAAGTCCTTCGCCATAATATATGATTGACGGAGCGAAGAGCGTCAGACGCGCAACTTCGTGTACACAATGCTCCAAGATACGAACGTTGCGAAGCTCCAAGAGTTCGAGCGGCTGTTCCGTAGTTCGGCCAAGGAAATAGACAAGGAAGTCGCAGACCATCTCCGGGGCGACTGTGATCTCTTCGTGGGTAGTAAGCGATGTAGTCTCTAGAACCGGCGCATCGAAGACAAAGGGATACGGCGGCGGCAAGAAGAACAGCGAGTGACTAGTCGCGTCGGTGGCGTAATCAGCCACCTTGTCCAGCAAGTAGACATTGATCAAGCGGAGAGTGTCAAAACGCGCGCGGAGTTGTCCACGCCGCCGATGCTGGTACCAGATGTAAAGAGCGCGGTCGGTGATGCTGAGCACGTGCAAATGGTTAAGGAAGTCTGGCACGAATAGCATGTGTGGTGCATTGAAAACGCGCTTGGCGCCGAGATCATCGACGACGATAACCTCTGTGAAAATTCCGCGCACGAAGTCGTCCAAATTGTCGTCGTCCCAGTCCTCGCGCTCGCGGTCGGTAGGCCGGAAGTCTACATAGGTCTCGACAGCCCGTGACAAGTCTTGAACGAGGACAGACTCGGCTGAAGTAGGGAAGGGATGCACGAGCATCTGATTCAGGTCGCCCTCCAATATATATTCGACTTGCTTGATGCCTTGGTGAGGAATCAGCGCCAGGATTTGAGGGGGAAGAGGCTGGCTCGTCATGGACCGAAGAACGAGCGCTCGTAATTTCGCTGGCATCGTAGGCATGCTACCGGAGAGGGTTCCGTAACGACCGCTCCGGATATCTAGAACTTCCAACCCAGGGAATGGTACTAGAAGCTGTCCAAGATGTCTAGGAAGATCCAACTTACGCGAGCCAAGGCGTAAGATAGAAACCGTCGGATGTCGTGCGTCCGATCGGATGTAAATGATGCCATCGAGGTTGACGAAGGCGAGGTTCGGAGTGACGTTCTGGAAGAGCGGCTTGTTGAGAATGAGCATGAAGAGTATAAGGGAGTCATTGACGACCGAAACGTGCAAGAATTCCAACATTGGTGCAGGGCTGCGCGTTAGGAGCGACAATAGCGGGGCAGTCTCCCCTGAGAAGTTTACAGGAATCCCGGGCCCAGCTGCACCTGTACTGAATCGCCCGAGTCGTATTCTGAGATAGCGCAGTTGCCCAATGTACGGCGCGACGATGTCAATCACTGCGAGGAGTTGACGTGGCGTCAAGTTCAAGTATAAGTCGATTGGCGCCCCTCCTGCTCGGGCAAGTCGCGCGGCAAGCGCACTGGGAGAGGACAGCTCGGATAGTCCCCAGTAAATCTGCGCCCAAAGGTCTGCAGCAGCTTGTAGCGCTACCTTGCGCCAGGTCCAGCAGACGTGCGTGGCGGCGATACGACTCGTTAGCGGTAGGTAGGCGAGGATCGCACAGAGCAATTCGGCGGGGAGAGCGAACGGTCCAGACGTCGCGGCGTGCCCTGTCATCTTGCCGCAGAGCGCACCGGGAACCACGAAGCGTAAGTGCGCCTGCGAGAGGAAAGGACCTGTACGAGGCGAGTGGTAACTGCGAACACGGTCGTAAACTCACGTCAACATGAGACGATTTCCCTTTCAAGAACGGAACACATATGTAGCATGGTAAGCCTACAGATTGCGTGTACAAAATACAGTCTTGCAACGTGAAAGCGACCGGATGGTGATGGGTGAGTGAGGGAGCACAATGGGAATCCACAAGACAGATAGCGCGACGAGGGAGTGGGAGTGGGAACAGTGGGCGATGAGTTGCGTGAGTGAGCACAGCAGCGGGATACGGCAAACAGGGAATAAAGAATCGAGCGTGACGCATCGGATAGGACAAAGACAAGGGTCATACATCCTCTTCGTCGTCCGGGTCTCCGGGACCATCAAATCCGACGACTCTCTGAACGGGCTTGAGCTTTAGCGCGGCCACCTCGCGCTCGGTGTCCGACTCCTCATACGAGCCATCGTCGTCGTCCTCGCTTCCGCTTTCGCTCCGTCTCCTCTGCGAGCGCTTCAATTTAGCGGCTGGAGGCCCGGGTGTCCGACAACGCGAGCTGCTCGTTCCAGTCGAACTCTTAGCACCCAGAATCGTCGCGCGTCGGTACTCGACAAGCGAGGCGACCGTGGGCACGTCAAACCGTACGTCGAAAAGCTCGAATACGTATCGTCGAACGGGAAGGCGATACCGCTGCGAGGATAGTGCCTGCAGGGCGCGATCGAAGAGGCGAATGGAAGAGAAGACGCCGCGCGTTTCCGGGCGGGATTTGTATCGTGCGAGGGTACGCGAGGCGGCGTTGGCGATGACGGTATTCGCAAGATTGTGGATGCAGTTCATGACCTCGCGTTCAGCCTGGGTGGGAAGGGCAGGGAGGATGGGAGGAGGTTGTTCGAGTGTCAATGGATTGTACGGCGGGAGGGAGATGAAGCGGTCGAGGGTGCTCGGTACACAGAGCCCGGTGGTTGCTCCCAGAGGAGACATCGTAGCCTCCCAGCCGTAATCGTCCAGAATTTCCGCGCCTTGTGGCGTCGAGGAAATGAGGCCCAGGACGAAGAAGCATGTTCCTCGGACAGACAAAACTAGCGACCCCTCCGCAATCTCGAGGATTGTCGGGATGATCTCTTGATCCTCGAGGAACTGTAAGCCGCGAGGAGTGGCGCCGATGTTGCCCACAGCCCAGAGTACGCTCTTGAGCTTGTCAATAATTTCGAGGTCCTCGTGCTCGAGCATGTGCTGACGGATGAACTCGGCGAACTCGATGAAGTGGCCCTTCTCCTGGAGAACGTGACAGCCAAACTCGGTCTTGGCCATCTCGCCGTAGAAGTGCGCGGGCACTGTGCCCTCGAACGACAGCGCCTCGTCGTCGTCGTCCGTGTTAACGAGATTGAACGCCCGCGCGAGATATATCTCGATCTGGACCGCGTACTGCTTGTTGCGTTCGTGGAACCAGCCCTCCATCTCGCGGTCGATGTAGTCCGCGGTATA
>KV426339.1:0-34667 GCA_001632375.1 Exidia glandulosa HHB12029
TGAATGTCGTCGGGATGGACACGAGTCTGGAAGAAGGAGTTGGTCATATCCATCTTCCCAAAGATCTTGCCTCGCCCGCAATCGGCGAGTATGTCGTCGACGCGCGGTAAGGGGAACTCGTCTCGGATTGTGTTCTTGTTGAGCTCGCGATAGTCGTTCACCCAACGCGGCGGCACATCAGGATCCGGGGCACCGTTCTTGCGCTTGGGCACCACAAAAGCTGGGGAAGAGTACTCTGAGGACGAGGGGCGCATGCGCCCAGCAGCGAGATGCTCGTCCAAGAGTTTCTTCCAGGGTCCAGCGTTCTGCTTAGCCGGCGCGTACGGGCCCTTGCGTACAACGATGGAAGGGTCCTTGAGGCGGATGCGGTGGTAGATGTGGTCAGGGATGTCGACCTGATCTGGGAGGCGAGTGGGGAAGCAGTCGGCGTATGTGTCGCGCATTTTCCGATCCTCCTCCTGCAGCTGCTCCTGGAACGCGAGCACCTCTATACGGTCGCGCACCTGCAGCATTACACCAGCAGGTAGGAGATAACCAGCCAGCAGGGGTTCAGAGTAGACGGGAGTGCGTGGTTTGGGTGGTTTGGGTGATTTCCCGGCTGCTATCCGGGCTGCTGCAGGACTGTCACGCTGTGTGACAGTTGTGCGGGCACCCGCAAAACTGTCACCGTCACACGTGCGCGCACCCGGGGCGAGTTTCCCTGCAACCTTCAATGTCTTGTGTGGTGTTGGGGGTGCAAGAAGATCATAGCCGGTACGAGTATCAATGGCGGTGCGGGCGCGAGTGTCGATGGTGATATGCTCGGAGGAGAGGAATGGCATTCCAAGCAGCATAGGTACACACAGCTCGTCGTTAACCTTAGCACGCATGACGCTCGATGTCCAGCTCCCATTCCCAGATACCAGCCTCAACTTCACGTACTCCGTGCAGGATAGCGGCGTGTTGTTGGCGGCATGAAGGTTGTTCTCGGTGGGAGGTAGGCGATAGCGGCGGAGACCGAGTTGGTTGGCGAGCGTGCCATTAATCACTGTGCAGGGACAACCGATGTCAAGCATTGCGCGGACAGACAAGGGGAAGCCGGTGATGAGGGGGCCAGTGATAGTGAAGTCGGCATAGAGGTGTGGTACAGTGAACGCGACGTACGACTCGCTGGTGTCTGGTTCTGGGTCTGAGCCGACCTGAGCGGCAGGCTCAGTTTTGACCTTGGCCGACTTGGCGGCGAGCGCTGTCTCAGTGGTGAGCACAGGCGCGACCTGCGGCCAGGAGTTGGTAGCGGCGAGTGGGCAGTTGCGCCCGGTGTGGCCGACATAGAAGCGGCGGCAGCGAGTACAGCCGTCGTGAGCGGTGAGCAGAGCACGTTCTGCATCTGTGAGCTTGGGCAGGTACGTGCGGGCAGACGAGGGGTTGGATGAGGAGGACGAGATAGCCGACGTGGCGATGCGGTTGGCGATGGCCATCTGAGGGTCCGAGATGCGGTCAGCGAGCGGGACACGCGCAGCCTTCTTGGAGCGGCGAGCGGCATCGTTGAACTCGATGATGGTGCGGATCTTGTCGGTCTCGGCGCGGAGGGTCTCGTCGCGATCCTTGACCTCTTGCGTCCAGGTATCGAGAGTGGTGGTGATAGCGGGCTCCCGTTCGAGGCTCTCCTTGAGCTCAGGGTGCAGGCCAGCCTCGAGCTGCGTCTGGAGCGCTTCGGGCGTAAGTGCCTTGCCGGAGCCGACGAGGGTGAGGAGCGCGTTCTTGTTCTCCACCATGATCTTCCAGTCATGGAAGGAGAGATCAGGGTGGTCGGTCATGCGAGTGGCGAGGATCTCGCCGCGGAGGGTGTTCTGCCATCCGCGGGGAAGGGTGAGTTCGGCGAGCTCGGTGAGGTATTCCGTGAGCGAGAGCTTGTCGATGCGGGTCTGGCCAGCGTTATACCAGGCAGCGAGGCGCGGTTCGAGCATGGCGTCGGCGACAAAGCTGACGATGTCCTTGGCGTCCTTGCCCGAGTGCTTCTGGAAGCGCCGGCAGGCGTGCGACCATTCTTGGAAGGTGGCGGGCGTAAGCCGGCCAGCGCTGAGGACAGGACAGTCCTTCAGCTTGTTGGAGGTGGAGACGGTAGCGAGGGGTGCCGCGGGAGCGGACACGGTGCGTATGGAGCGCTGCATGTTGGTGCGTGGCGCTGGGTGCGGGTCTAGTGTGGACTCGTCCGAGGAAGACTCGGGGGTAGAAGCTGTGGTTGACGGAGATGACAGGGGTGATAAGCCGTTGACGCCGAGCCCGATGACTTGGACGGCCGGCAGCTGTCGAGCTGTTGCGGCGCGGGTCGTAAGGGGTGTCGGGGTGCTGGGCCTGTACCGAGAATAAATGATGTTGGTGCACGAGGTGCGACCCGTGCGCGAGTAAGACGGATGTTGTCGATGTCAAAAAAAAAGTGGAAGGGCGCCGTGCAAGCGCCCTCACTGATCACGCAAGACAGACAGGACAATGGTATCTTCGTCGTGCAATGTAAGCGGAAGGGTAAATACAAGGCATGTGAAACATACCTTCGTCGTGCAATGTAAGCGGAAGGGTAAAGCACGACGAAGGCAAAGTCCGAGAATATAAGCAGAGCGGAATCAAATGTGTGAGGTGCTTCCGGGCATCCTTACACCAGGACGAAGGGCAAGAGGAGGACAACTCTGCCTGTGGCAGCATTATACGCCCAAACACCGTGATCCCCACATTGACTAGCAGACTAGTTAGAAATAATACACAGAGTGTTCAAACAACGTACTTGACCTGATCCACGATGCCATCCAGCATCTCGGTCACAGGGGCGGTATTAGACGTTGCCAGGAAGTGAACATTGAACTCCTCGTGACCGAGTGAGCGAGGTAGCCCGACCGGCGTGAAGAGGAAGCTATTGTGCTTGTTCCACTTCTTCGACAGATTCCCGGAGGTGTCGTCGCAGTACAGCCATATAGGGAAGGCCAGTACCTCGGCGCCGGATGCCTGAACACGGCGAGGATTTGGTTTTGTGGCGTCAGTGCGCGTCCAGGTCGAAAGTCGGCGGTGTTCAACATCCTCGTCACTCCCGTAGCGACCTAACATAGTAATGAGCGAGATGTGCAAAAAACTTGATCAAAAAGTATACCCAGAATACTTGTCGGTGTGGGCAAGTTATACGATGAATGTCGGTTGCAAAACTCGGGAAAAGACAGGTGAAGTTGCTCCTCCGAGACCTCCTTCAAGACGTAGTCGCAGACACCCCAGCCATGAGCAGGAACTCCAGTGTCGGTGTCGATGGTGTGATGCTCGATCATTGACCAGGCATGGGCGTAACGAGTCGATCCACGACGGAACCAGCGGATGGGCATACAGACAGTTCGATCGGTGAGGAGCGCAGGCTCAAAGACATAGAAGTCTTGCGCCGCTCTCAGTCGAATCATTGGCGTTGCGAGGGACGGGTCTACCTCCCGTAGCCACTTGTTGGCTTCCGCCGCATTCCCGACTTGGCCACCGCCGTCGCAAGGCAGATACTCCAAATGTGCAGAAATACGAGGATTGGCGGCCTCCTAGGAGAGATTTAGTCTGGATAAGCAACTATCTAGTGACGCACCTGAGCAATGAGGTCCGCCAGAGAGTTCACGAAGTAACGGTGACCCATCTTGCCCATGTATTCGACAGTCTCGATACCGCACATCGAATGCAGCATAGCGTTCAAGCTCTTGATTGTATTCACGGTAGGAACATTGTCCACACCATTGTACTTCATGCTCCAGATGAGGAGGTCAAGCTGGCGCTCCGAGAGGACTGAACGTGGAAGATGTGTCAAGAGATCAAACGTAAAATCCTGCAGTAGAACTCAGCGACAGTATGCATCAGAGAAGTGGAAAGCATTACGCATCGATCCCTCCAAGGGAAATACGGGTTAGCAGTGTCGAGCGGGCGGTTGAGTGCCTCCCGCATGCGAGTCCGGCCAATACCTGGCAGTATCTCCTGGCGGACTGTAAGTTAAGCTGTCATGTGAAACACCGTAGCTGCATACCTCATCACCCATGAGATCATCTCGTCCCATATCACCCGCGAGCTCTGGGGTTTCGTCGTCCGAGTCCGAGTCGGAATCCGAGTCAAACTCAATCACAGCGTCGCCCGATAGAAATTTGGACACGCTGTCCAGAGCGATGGTCTCGACATCTTGACTCATGCTTTCGTCGTAGCCAGCGGCGGTAGTAAGGTTGGAGAAATCGATTTCGACGTGCGGTTGCGGGTTTGCGACGGAGTGACCGGAATGCGCCTCGAGAGCGGCACCGTCAGCACGAGCACGCTCGCGCAGCTTTGCGTCGTGAAGAACACGTAGACTGGCCAGGAGATCTGGCTGAGATGCGACGGTCTGGGGCGAAAATTGGCGCGCAAACGCTTGAGCACTCTGCTGAGCGTCTTTCACGGACTCCTGGTCGCGGCGCCAGGCTTTAATGTTTCTCTTGTGGTCTTTCGACTCCTCATGACGAAGTGCGCCCTTTCTGTCCCTCTCTTGGCCGTCCTTGCACGCGCGGCACACCAAGGACTCGTCTTCCGCATTTCCTGCCCAGCCTGTGGCAACGAGTTAATTGTCGAGACAGAAAGGATCACAAGGACAAACAATCAGGGTCCTGGAAGTCCCGACGACGTGTCAACGATTTCGGCAGGGTGTGCATGGCAGTTGCGCGATTGAATGACGGAGCTGTTACAGCGGCTGCAGCGGGCTGACGGCACAAGCGTTCACCTCCAAGTTCCGCGATGGATCCCGCTTTAGGTGCTCTCCCCGAAAGTAAACTCAGTTATAAGCCTGACTCGACGATACAGTGAGACGCGGCCTGAATTGACAAGTCTGTTCCAGGGCCGAATTTCGGCATAAGCTGAGCATAAGCTGGCAACGAAGCCGGGCTGATGCGGAACTTTTCAGACTTGGCACAGCCTCGGCACGAGCGTAGCTTAAACGGACACTCTTCGGTTTCACATAAAAGCATCAACCCATATTAATCGTACAGTGAACGCGTTGCGGTGTACTGATCCAACAACGAAGCATGCAACGCAATTTTGCAGAAGCAGGGTGTCCCCGCCGCGTGTCAGAGGTATGGCACGGAGAATCTGGGTACTTCCAGTGCAGCTGCTAGTAGCGCCGAGGCCATAGCTTCCATGCTGCCCGCGTCCAGTGCGTGCTTGCTCTGTAAACATCGGAAGGCCTTCGAGAAGTTGAGCTCGACGGCGCAAGCAGGACCGTTTGCGATGTGTTCAGCCCAACCTTCAGTATTGTTGGCAAACTCGGCACAGGGGGTCGAATTCTGTCACCGCGAGGCCAAGACGTGGCCCGGAAGTCCTTTGTGCGGCCTCTTAGCTAGGCCCCTCCACGTGTCCGGTCTGGTTCTTCAGAAGGGCGACGGCGGACACGCTGCAACGGTGTGTACCAAGTCAGGCTCCGATTGCCAAATTTGTCCTCTCTCTTCCTCACAATGCCGCAGTACGCTGACCCGGACAACGGTCAGGGCGGACAAGCCACCTCACCGTGTAACGTTCAGAGCGACAAGATGGTGGAGGCATTCGAGGAACAGCAGACCCAGCAGAACACAGCCTTCGCACAGTCGATGGACGCGATCGAGAGGAACGCCAAGTCGGCACATGCAGCTCGCGAACTCGACGTCGAAGAGACCCTGCTGCAGATCACGATCAAGTACGATGCAGCGGACCAGCAGCGCCATGCGCAGTGGCGTCGTGCAGAGCAGGAGATGCGCGAGACGAGCTCCGCGCGCGAAAACTGGCGCTTTGAAGCCGTGCAACAGCAGGAGAGAACTCGCCACACGATTGCTCTAGGTGCACTGGAGGAGTCTGCAGCGAAGACTAGGCGAACGGTTGCGCAGCTTGACGCGCTTGAAGACGGGATCGCTGCGACTTTGGAGGATCTCCGAAGCCGCGTTGACAGCGCAATATTGTCTGCAGGGGACTCGGAGCACAGTACACGCGAGCCCCGAGTGAAATACACGCTCCCAAGCGCGACGTTACTCTCCGACTGGAAGTGAGTATCCGAGACGTAGAGTCTCGATGTATTAATAGTTTGCACAGGCGCCGTCGACCTTGGTCGTCCATTTCGGACTGGGACCTCAACCTCCCGCCCTTGCCAGAAGAGAATGATATCCAGGCGAGAGCTCTCATCGAGACGAGCTCAAGCGAGTACGACGGAACTGCTGCACATGGAGCGGAGGAGGCGGCATGCCCAACTGTCGCAAGCTCCCCTCCGCCTAAAGCGACGAACATCGCCCAGATGTTGCAATACATGCAGCAGGTCTTCGAGCAAGCCGAGTCAGCTCGTGTGCAGCAGTACGCCAGGACGCAGAGATATATTGACGAGTATGATGAAGGCTTTGTCCCTCTCTTCGCCGCCCTGCAACGCCAGCTTGATCGCAATCTCGTAGAGTTCGTTGGTGGTTTCATGAAGCTGGAGGCCGAACAGCCGACGTTACTGGCCGCCGGAAGCGCAATATCCGCTTTCAAGGCGGCCGAGGTCGCCCGTAACGCCATGTACGTCAACTCGATGGAGTTCAACACGGAGGACGTCAAAGTAATCAGACAAGCGAAACATGCTCTGGTGTTGCTTGAGCGGCGTTTGTCTGTGGCTGGACTGGTTCAATCGTACGTCGTTGCACGGCCTGCTTCCGCGTGAGAGTGGAGCTGATTTCACGACGAATGGCTAGCGAAGGGCCTCCCCCCTGCATTAAACACAGGCGAACGCGAGATTCCGGCCGTGAGTACACCCCAGAGGTGGTAAGCATTGCGAAACGTCTTGGACTCTCATTGATGCCTTGAACAGTCCGGCGGCAGCATTCTGGAGTTGTCAAGGAGTCTGTTCAGTCGTTGGTCGCGGCCTGTGATATCGACGCCAGCCGACAGAGTCAGTTTCTTCGACCATCGAAAGCGGACTACATCTGATGCACATGCCTCGCCAGTTCACCTCTGCCAGAGAAGCCTCTCTGTGCGCAGCATCACAGAGTGCTCGTGCAGCGACATTTGAGCAAGTCCATGCAGGGCGTCTGCACGAAGCGGAGGACAAAGAGCGGAAACGACGAGTCCAGTTCGCTCAGACTAAGCGCCGCATCACCCTGGACGCAATCGATCGCGAAAAGAAACGCTCGGACGCATTTCAAAGAGCCCTGGACGACGTGCGCAACGACTGGAGAGCGCGAGAGGTAACCCGGGCGATGACCTTCGAGACCACGATCGCCCAACTAGGCAGTATCTTCCTCGACGTTGAGGCAGCACGGGAAAGAGAAATCGGTACGGGATTGCAGGGTATGGAAGAGCAAGTCGTCTCTGCCATAGAGAATGCCGTGAGCGAGTTTCGCGACATGCTTGAGTGGCTGGAGAAGGGAAAATATGTATACGTACCGGATGACGTCCCATGGCGCCATAGCTCGGGTAGGTGGCCACGGTAGATTGGTAGCACAAGGTATATGGACCTGTACAGATGCACCGTGCTTTGAGTCCTATTGGTCGTGGTGATGGTGCAGGGGAAGGAAGTTGCGAATGAATCTCCATACTAGTAGCTCCGCTACTCTTCTCTTTTCCCGGATCTTTGTCGACATACAGCTTCCCTTGCAATTCTCCATCCTCTAGAATCACGGCCGTCGAAATCCGAGACCTCTGTTATTGAACAAGGCTCTCATTTCGCGCGGGAGAAAGCGATTCGCTCGTGGCGGCGTTCGAGTAGCTCAACAAAGCTCTTCAGCTCTTCCATCAAATCCCCATTCAGACTCGCCAACTCAAGATAAACGCGTCCTCGCGGGCCTGCTGAGCCTCCGCAAACGTCGCACTCAGCCTCAGAGCCACTTGCGCGCAGACAGACGCCCGTCGCGCCGAAGTGGACACCCAAAGAGACTCGGCATGAGCAAGTGCCTGTGCGAACTCGACCGTACGCTGTCGCTCGGCTGCCGTTGCAGCGGGCTGCCAGAGCGTGAGCGATCGTTCGAATATTTGGCCGCGATCTGCTTCGCGCTCCTGGAGTTGCGCCTTGCGCTCGTCCATCGGTTGATGGTAGAAGCACATCGCGCGCCTCCAGCGGCCCCTTGGACCGAATGTTGGGGAACGCGAGCGTATCTTTGAACACCTATCAGCTCCTTGGCCTCGACGCTGCTGTTGGATCACACACACCTCGGTCAAACTTCATGTTGTGACGCTCTTCTACGCGCTGCAGAGAAAGTTCTTTCGAGTCCAATCAGCACGGCGACACAGGACGAAGACACGGCTTTGCGCACCTATTATGAACCTCTGAAAGTCTGCATCCTTCATCCACGTTCCAATGTCAGGGCTGAACACCACGTCAACCACTGTGCTTTCAGCGCCGGTTACCAAGAGGCTGTCAGAAATGGTCATAGGAGCAACGAAGGTCACGTGCCTTTGTCGCGAGCATTGCGCGCATCGCTGACTATCAAGGGCACTGAGTAGTTGCCAGAGGGGCCGCCGGTCAATGCAGCTTTGACGGTGTCTGGCGACACGCTAGGCGGCCTGGGTACGTGCGCGTCGTACGCGACGTTGAGGAAGACTTTCGCTGGCCCTCGCCCGTCCGTTCGTCGAACTTTGACGACGAGTCCCGGTGTGGGAGTAATCGAGACGCGTCTAGGAATATTGTAAGATGTATATCAGCCTAAAGTAAGCCGGTAGTTACTTTATTTTGCTGGACGACGGTGGCGGCATCGGGAAGAGGTGCGGGAGCAGCCGTCCGTCTCCTGGCTTCCGCCATTCCACATTTTTCCATTCGAGATGGCCCCGGGACAGCATGTCACGCGTCGACGACAATGCCAGCCAAGTCTGCAATTTTACTGCCAACGAAGCTCCCTGTCACTTGTCACTGGTTGCGTTGGCTCTGTCAGATTGTGTCAGGTTCATGTCAGCTCGGGCCCGTTGATGCACAGCGACTGAAAGTAACTGGTAGAAGTCGCGTCCTCGCCTCGACCATGCGGCGAAGCGTGCAGTATCTTCACAGGATGGGGGAACTGGTATTAAATGCTCGTGAAAAGGTTACACCCCATCTTCGAGTCTCGTTCTCGTCGTCATGGCCTCGACACTCCTGCGCATACCGTTCCTACTCGCGTCAGCTCTGTCCATGAGCGTGGCGTTCGTTCGCCCGAACCCTGCAGTCGCCCACGAGCAGCGCCAGTCGCCACTCAACGCCGTGGAGATGTTATTCACTGGCTTCATGTCCTTCAACACGAATACCGGCACGTGTGAGTTTCGTATCGGAGCTCTAGCTGTCGACGTTCATGCTCACATACCTCCAGGTTGTTCCCTGGGTCTTGGCCATCGCAGACGTTTGCATGGTCCTGCACGCATCGCGCGACGCCATCCTCCCTGGCTTCGTCCCCGTTATCGATGCCCTCCCTCTCAAGTCAACCCCGTCTTCTTTGCATGGCCTTCCCGCTATCATTGTACTTGGCGCATTCATCACGGTTGCCTTCGCCTACCTTCGCCGTTGGGCGATGATAACGCTCGGGAAACACTTCACCCTCGAGCTCTCGCTGCAGTCAAAGCACAAACTCGTCACCGCTCCGCCGTACAACATCGTTCGCCACCCAAGCTACACAGGCGGCGTGCTCGCCGTCATCGGTGCCGCGCTCACATACTGCGCGCCACACGACGGATGGGTTCGCACGACGTGGCTTCCGCTCCTCACATCGTCGACAGTCTCTCCGGGCCTGCGAGTCCTTGTTTGGCTCGTCACAGTCATGGCCATTTTCCCGTTCGCTATTGGTTTCCCCAGTGCTTATTTCCGTCCCATTGTGGAGGATCGCATGTTGCGCGAGCGATTTGGGAAGGAATGGGATGCGTGGGCAGAGCAAGTCTCGTGGAAGCTCATCCCGGGCATTTACTGAACTGCAACAGGGCGCAGTATATATCTGTCTCGCCGTAAGAGTACTATGCACGGTTGGCTTCCAACGTGGATACTTCAGATGCAAGCGTACAATCGGAGTGCGTTTCATGTCGTGTCGTTTCTACATAGCGCGTCTATACAGTTCTACCATTCCGCTACAATCCAACATGCTTCACTAATCCCTCGTCTCTGGGTCATGTCGTTTATCGCCGCCTCAATGCTGCGAAGCGCTTCCTCCGCAGCATCCTGGAGCTGTTGGTCCAGAGACTGCAGCGCGAGGCGCATTGCATCCTCCCTCGAGCTTTGGGCAGCTATAAAGGCTACCTCAAGATCTAGCGCTAGCTGCTCTCCCGCAACCGAAAGATCCGAGATCTGGCGCTGTGCGACGGCGCGGAAACGGTCAATGGTGTCGTCGAATAATAATTGCCTCCTGTGCTCTGCTTGCGCCGCTCGTGATTGCCACTGCAGGGCCGCGAATTCGTAGTCCTCCTGCCGCTGGCTCTCCCTTCTGTCCGATTCAACTCGTAACGCAGAGAGCGTCCGCTGGAATGGATCCTCGGGGTCGACCTCCTTGCGAGTCTGCGGCTACGCTTCCATTGGTCTACTGATTTCTCCACTGCAATGAGAGAGCCTGACAGACTTACCGTTAGAGGTAGAACAGGTAATGAACCTCTTATCGGAAAGCGGTGGAGAAATATTTCGCGAGGATGCCCCTGCTGAACACGAGTTACCATCAATACACATTCTTAACGTGCGACACTAACATACCCCGATTGACGGCAATCTAGAACTCAAGTAGGACCGTTCCGGAGTACTGGTACCGGCCGTAATGTGACGATCCACAAGCCCGTCCAAATCTTGCAAGCTCGTCGCCCAGGCATCTTTAATTCTAGCCGCTCGTCGGGCATTAGCAATACGCCAGCGAAGAGCGATGATCATGAGAGTGTTAGGAGTTAGGTCTGCGCAAATTGCAGACCCTTGAGGGAGAACGGCGAGGAATTTCGACTGTAGATTGGACTGTAATGCGTCGAAGTCGCGATCCCAATCCGTGAGCGTATTCCAGTTGTCCCGATCAAGCTCCCTCTGCCGTCTAAGCCAAATATCTCGCATAAAGGTAGAACCCAAGCCAGCGGCAGGAACAGCAAGATCGTCGAGCAAGCGGGTTAGAATATCTGTTTCTGGCGCAAGACGCGAGTGTAGATCCGTAGCGCTTGCTCCGTGTGAAGGGCCTGAATCTCCGGCCTCAGGATAACTGTTGCGCTCCGTCGTTTCAACATCAACTGAGCCCTCGTCAAGCGGTTCGTCAAAATCGAAGTGATGTCGATCACTGCAAAGAATCAGTTTACAGCAGGAGGTAAGTTGCACTCAAGCCTTGCATTCTCAACCCCGGCAGTGTAAGCACACTGTCCGCGAACTCTGTCGTCGGAATCCCCATCGTCTGGGCCATGTCGATTCTGCGTTGAAGGCGTTCCATAATTGCGGCATATCTGTCTCGAATCTGCGCCAGTTGCAAACCAAGGGCCGATGACGGTGATAAGCACTGTGCGGAAAGTCGGTCGCGCTCTGTCTCGGCAGCGGCAGCTCGCTCGAGAAGCGAATTGTGGACCTCTTTAGCTTCTGCGCGGATGGAATGATCGATACTCCGCAGCTGTGCACGGCGCTCTGTTTGTGCGACGTCAAACGCCTCCTCGACTCTGTGGCAGAAAGAGAGGAATTCCGTCTTGCGCTTCCGCTCGCCAGCACCGATCTCGTGGAGGAACGCAGAGAATAAACGCTTGTGCTCCCGCGAGTTTGATCCCGTCAAACTATCAGGCGCTGCTGAGCCAGATGGAACGCTGTCCGTCGTTGTGGGTGGGCTTGGTTGTAGGCCCGTGTTGGTAGTGGGGAGGGTCGGCCGACGGAAAAGCCACATGGTTGCGTCCAGAAGCTGTTCGACCAAACACCGACAAGCAAACAGTCGGACGTAAACCCACGGAGGCGGTTTGTCCTTCGCGTTCAGGATAAGCTGGACTATAGAGGCTAGTGATGAGTAGGGAGGGCACTTATAAAACAAGTGGATCAAGCGCTGCAGGTTGCCGGCAGGCATATTGAAGTGAAGCCGCAAGTCCGTGCTCATCAGCAGTCGCTCGGAGCCGCCTGCGGGATCGAGGCTTGATACTGTACTCACTTGACGCAAACACAGATGTATGTGATCGCAATAGGTTATGCATACGCGTAAGTACTACAGTACGGGAGAGCGGACTTTGATTCCACGTGAAGGGAACCCCTTCTCTTCCGTTCCGATCAAGTTCCGATAGGCCTCACTTAAGAGGGGGTAGTGGCTCCCCGTCCCTTGCAGTTTCGGAGCCTTCAGAGGTTTCCAGCGCTTTTCCCTGACGAATGTCGCTTATCGCCGCCTCGATGGTGCGAAGCGCCTCCTCTGAGGCCCCCGGAAAGCTCCGATAGAGGTCGGATCCCAAGATTTGCCTTTGGGGGGGCGTTTATAAGGCCCAAATCGAGCGGTTTGGGGGGCAGTTTACACCCTACCTCGGATTTTTCCGGCGCGCTTCGCGCGCAGAGTAGAATAAGGTTATACAACCAGAAGTGGAACTATATCTATTGTAGATTATGCGTCTTATGGGTGAACTGAGAAGGAACAAATTCGATAATTATTCATACTGAGAATCGAGGTCCTTATATACTTAAGTACTGAGTCAAAACGAGTCACTATCTAAGTCACTGTAAGAGTCAGTATAAGTCAGTGCTACGCATTCCGGTGCGTAGGTGAGTCGCGCGCTGCGCAGACAGCGGCGCGGTCGGAAGTCCGGCCGCAATACTTACAACACTCCCCCTCGGACGGACATTCCGCCAATGCCAACTCTTAGTTCCTTAGGGAGTACCTTGGTAAGCATAAGCGCTTCTGTAACAGCCTCCGTAACGACTGGGGATGTTCGGAGTCTTCTGAAATTTATGATACGTGCAAAGCTTTCACCGTAACCTAGCCCTAATCGCCGAGAGACGCGTTGGCCAAGTAGAGGTGCCGTGTTCTTCATTACTTGAGTATTTCTGGTGCGCTTTCGCGCCGAAACCCAACGATAACCTCCAGGACATCCGTCAACTGCGGGTTCGGGCGCGGCGGGAGCATCATCTGTCTGAAATACAAGGTCTCCCCCTGGTTTAGCCACAGTGCTACATGCGATTGCACTCAACGTGCTTGCGTCTTGTTCCGGATTCTGCTGTATGGCAGACAATGCCGTTGGTCGGGCTGAGTTCTGCGCTGTAGTCCGAACTGAAGTATTCCGCACTCCAGGTTTTCGCGCAGCAGGGGTGCCCGGCAACTTAGGGTCGCAATGAGCGCGTTCTTTGCGCGGTTTCGACATCGGTAGCGGCGGTAATGGCGCTTGCGGCGACGGAGGATAGCTAGCAGTAACTGAATCCGGTACACTCAGCAGCGATGCTGGCACTGGTCTTGATAAAGAAGCTTTCTCAAGCTTTGAATGTCTCTCAGAGAATCGATTCTGCGCGGCGGGAGTACTACCTGACTCCCCCTCGACGCGCATAATCTCCTTCCGCTCAGCAGAAATAACGGCATTAGGTCGCCCGTTTCCGTTCCAGGCCCGTAAGTGTTTCACTATTAGATTAGTCGCGATAGTGCACATGCCCGAGAAGGAGACCAGTCCATCGCTGCGGTGCCACTCATCCCAAGAGTGCGCAGCCGCGGCGTCCGTTTGCAGCGTAGTCGTCACAGCAGACGACGCAGACGGCGTAACAGTGCGTCCAATGACGCGATACAGACGTCCAGATTGCTCAGCGCGTGCGAGAAGCGTCCCGTCGGACGCGTAGAACGAGCAAGTGCCGCCGGAAAACTCTGCGCGCCGTCCGCGCGAATCGAAACGACTGAGCGACAACAGAGAGTTCGGCGCGCTGGGCACGTATAGAACGTCGCCTAGGGTGTGCCGAATAGTCTTGCCGTCGACTTGGCAGTCGAGCAGAACGGTCCCGCGGCCCGTGACAGCAACAGGTGTGCCCAAACCCACTACCGACAAGTCGGGCAGTGGCGTAAGGTCCACAAACGCGGCGCGGTCGTTGCAAATGTGCGACGTCGTGCCCGAGTCCGCAATCCAATCTTGCGGTGTGATAGGTTGCGCAACGAGCGCACGCGCGGTGTACGCGGTATCTGGAAGAGAAGCGTTTGCGGCTTCGGCCCGGTACGCACGTCCTTTCCGCTTCTGTCTTGCAGACCCGACTTCCCGGTCCGACTCGCTGTCGCTGTCAGCCGCAGTGGGCCTCGACGCTCTCTGCGTCGGTGTTCCCCTCGGCGTATAGGCCGGATTAGCACCCTTTGGGCCGTGCCTCGGCATTACAGTGGCCGGTGAAGGACAGTCTCGGACCCAGTGTCCGGTGCCGCCTCAGCGGTTGCAAACTGACGCGTCGCGGGACATCTGTCCACCGCGCTGCGCATTCCCCTGGAAGGTAACACCAGCAGTGCCGCCGCGCGTATTGCGCCGGCGATCCTCTTCCACGAGAATTGAGATCAACTCACCTGAGGTGATCTTTGCCTGTCCGTCGGTCTTCGTACCGAGATATGCCGAAGTAAAGAGATCCCAACTCTCCGGCAGTGACGAGACTAGAATCATAGTAAAGTCCTCATCAGATACAACAGAACTCATAACATGCAGCTCCTGTTGAAGTGTACGTAGCTTGGATATATGCTCAACCATATCAAATCCTTCCTCAGCTACGGTGCGGTACAGAGCGCGCCGCGCGGCGAGAATCCCAAGTCGCCCGCGCGCCTCCTTCACCTGAGACAACTGCTCCCACATCTGGCGGGCCGTCTCAGCTCCCGTCAGATGTACCATTTCGCTGTCGCCGACCGCCAACTCGATCCGCGTGCGCGTCTTCGCATCACCGTCATCCCACGCAGCCTGCGCCGCCTCCTCCGTAGCCTTCAACGTCGCCTCGGTCGCCGTGACCTTCGGACGAGAAGCTGTATCCTTGACATACCCGTCAAGGCCGGAGTCGCGCAGGATCGCGAGCATACGGCGCTTCCACGGGAGCCAATTGCTGCCCGAGAGAAGCTCGATACGATACGCTCCGCTGCCAATCGAAGCCATCTGGCCTGTCGAAGACATCCTAAGAAAACAAGAAAGTGTTTAGTCAAGTTTCAAACTCGAGTAATCAGATCAAAGTAGTTATCCTTCAAGTTCAGCCGGGGCTCATAACCTATTGTAGATTATGCGTCTTATGGGTGAACTGAGAAGGAACAAATTCGATAATTATTCATACTGAGAATCGAGGTCCTTATATACTTAAGTACTGAGTCAAAACGAGTCACTATCTAAGTCACTGTAAGAGTCAGTATAAGTCAGTGCTACGCATTCCGGTGCGTAGGTGAGTCGCGCGCTGCGCAGACAGCGGCGCGGTCGGAAGTCCGGCCGCAATACTTACAACAATATCTACGTTTATCGTCCGAGTCCTCACTTTCCAGCGCCTCCAAGCTATCTGAGCTGCCGTAGGTACTCTTCAACTGATGGCATTATTCTGCCGAAGGACTGTACAAGATTCTTCACCCCTTAAAGAACTTGACCACGGTCTTCACAAACTCTCTACCCCTGCACCACCCCGTAGAGAACAAGCGGGTCGCAGCTCGGTCATTCTGCCGGTCAGGCACGACTATAGCTGCAGGCTGGAGTTAGAAGATGTCTTCAAGTACCCACATGCTGCATACTATGATTCAGGTACCGCATATACACTCGTAGGGCAGGCATGCAGCAAGAGAACATAGCGATATGGTGTCCAACGAGGGAGAAAGCGAGTAAATAAGTAGAAACGGGCGAAATTGTGCTCTCTGGTGCGCTTGAACGACAGGTGCATGACAGAGGCACAATAATATCGGGACTCGACAGCCCCGCGATTGAAAGCCTTCATTGAGAGGAACAGAGTCTATTCAGCCGTTTTACACCCATTCTACGACGTGTGCTGCGGCGTGCGCTTGCTGAACATGTCCCGGTGTCGCGCTGCGCCGAGTTTTCGGCCGCGCATTGGGTTGCGCCTGACCGCGGGCGATGTTGAGGAAGCGCAGATCGGGGGGAGTTTAGACCCATCCTGAGGGGTCAGAAGGGTCGTCTGGGGGGTCATTTACACCCAAGGTTCGGCCGCTCACGCGGCCGTTTGGGGGGGAGGTTAGACCTGACCTCTATCGGAGCTTTCCGGGGGCCTCTCCTCTGCAGCGTCCTGGAGCTGTTGGTCCAGAGTCTGCAGTGCGAGGCGCATCGCCTCCTCCCTCGAGCTTTGGGCGGCTATAAAAGCCAGCTCGAGGTCCAGCGCCAGCTGCTCTCCCGCCACTGCAAGATCGGAGATCTGGCGCTGTGCGATGGCGTGCAAACGGTCGATGGCGTCGTCGAATAATGACTGCCTCCTGCGCTCTGCTTGTGCCGCTCGTGACTGCCACTGTGGGACCAGGTACTCGTATTGGCCTTGCCGCTCGCCCTCCATCTCGTCCGATGCAACTCGTAACTCGGAGATCGTCTGCTGGAATACATCATCGATTTCCTTTCGAGTCGGCTTCTATGATCTCATTAGTCCACTCGTTTCTCCACTACAATGAGAGCGCCTGAGGAAGAATTACCTTTATAGGTAAAACAGGTAAGGGACCTCCTATCGGAAAGCGGCGGAGAAATATTTCGCGAGGACTCGCCGAATATGGAACCTGCAAATACAAGTTTCGATTAAGTCACGTTCTTAACGTGCGAGTGGACTATCATACCGACTCCTCCCCTTCCTCCAACTCTTCCTGATCATTATCGTCACCGTCCTCCTCCTCGTCCTCCTCGGCGATCGGCTTATCGTAGTACCGCAGTAACTTCCAAGTAACAGCATTATTGTGACGAAACACAAGCCAGTGCAATTCTTGTAAGCTCGTCTCCCAGAAATGTTTCAGTCCAGTCGTTCGTCGAGCATGAGCAGTGCGGGTGCGAAGAGCGATGATCACGAGAGTGCTGGGAGTACTAGTGGGGTCCGCGCTGATTGCAGACCCTTGAGGGAAAATGGCGAGGAATTTCGCGTGTAGATCGGACTCTAATGCGTTGAGATCGTGATCCCAATTCATGAGCGTTTTCCGGCTGTGAAGCTCCTCCTGCCGTCTAAGCCATATCTCTCGCATAAAGCGAGGGTCCATGCCAGCGGCGGGAACGACAAGACCGTTGAGCAAACGGGTGAGAATCTCCGTTTCTGGCCGAAGATGTGAATGTTGATATATGCTACTTGCAGGCGCTGAATGATCGGCTCTAGGGTCTATGTTACTCGTCGCCGTTGGAACATTAATTGGGCCCGGGACATGCGGGTCAGGCGGTTGGTCGAGATCGAAAGGCCAACTTTTACGAGCCCATAGATCCCTGCAAAGGAATCAGTCTACAACCAAATGTGTGTTGTACTCAAGACTTGCCGTGCCGACTTCGACAGTATTTGGTCAACTTCGTGACCTAAGTCATTGAACTGCTTTGCCGTGTAAGTACCCTTCGTCAGGGCCATGTCGATCTTGCATCGAAGATGTTTCATGTTCGCGGCATATCTCTTGCCAATATGCGCGAGCTGCATACCGAGGGCCGAGGAGGATGACAGGCACTCTGCAGAACGTCGGTCGCGCTCTGTTTCGGCAGCGGCAGCTCGCTCGAGAAGCGAGTTGTGAACATCTTTAGCTTCTACGCGGAGGGATAGGTCGATACTCCGTAGCTGCGCACGGCGCTCTGCTTGTGCGACGTCGAACGCCTCTTCGACGCTGCGGCAGAAAGACAGGAAGTCCGTCTGGCGCTTCTGGTCGCCGACCCCAATCTCGTGGAGGAACGCAGAGAATACACGCTCCTGCTCCCGCGAGTCCGACCCAGTCAGGCCGTCAGGCGCTGCTGGACTAGATGAAACGTCGGCTGTCGTTGGAGGTGCGCTTGGTTGCGGACCCGCGTCGATAGTGGGGAGGGTCGGCCGACGGAACCGCCGCATGGCGTCGAGCAGGGAGGGCGTTGTGAAGACAAGAGGACAACGCGCTGCAAGTAGCTAGCAAGCCTATTTAAGGGATGCAGCGAGCAGAATGGCTATGCCCATGAGCAATGTTTAGGAGGCAGTTTGTTACCCGCAGCCCCGGGAAAGCGCACGCAGTGCTGGCATAGTCGTATTAACCCAGCTATTCCAGTACTCGGCGCCACTCCCAGACCCTGTGCTTGAAAGTGATAAACGCCGAGTAATGTTGACCGAATGCAGGTCCGGGATTGCGGACAATGTCTGCGTCCATGTACAAGTGCGGCCGCGGGCGTGCGCCCAAACTATTAGCAGGATGAGCAAGGTCCATTGCAATGCGATGCCCAGGTCGTGCCGGAGAGCGTTGAACGTGCGTCGTCGCATTTGGCGCTGCCCAAATATCATCCACCTGCATCAGAATGTGCCAAACACAGGCTGTCCAAGACACCGCTGTCACAGTAGATACGGGTAAGGTCCCTGCATGGGGCTCTGTACAGCCTGAGGGGTGATGGGGAAAAGGAGAGTAGAGGGCAAAGCGGACTTTCAATCCACGTGACGGGAAACACGCTCTCTTCCACTCCCGCTCGTCCGGTCTTGGGGATGGACACGGCGACGTTCTCGCAGCAGCGCGCCGAGCGCCAAAAGGCGCGTCTGCGCGACCGTGGCGGGTGCGTCTACCCAGTCACTCACCACTGCGACCACTGACCAAGTCGCGATTCCAGGATGTGGCAGCCCGTGACGCCGGGCCGCATGGCGAGCAGCCTACTCGCCAAGTATCGTCCAGGCGCGCCGCCAGCGAGCAGCCCGACGCTGCGCAAGTCGATGAGTCGAAAGTCGGTCGGTGCACCGCGCAAGTCGGCTGCGGCGGCCGTGCGCAAGTCGGTTGGTGGTGCCGCTCAGGGTTCTCGTAAATCTGTGGGCGGCGCTGCTGCCCGTAAATCTGTTGGTGCGCGCAATCCGACAGGTCCGACTCGGAATGTCGACGACGACGACGATGAGCGTACGTGTAGGACTGCTTGCCTGACGCGCGTTGGATGTTCTGACTGTTGCACCCAGCTCCACGCGCACCGCCTAAACCTGCAAAGAAGACTAAGAAGTTCGCGCTTGACCCGAAGCCTGTTACCGCGACGACGACGACAGTACCTCTTC
The DNA here is from genome assembly GCA_001632375.1 of Exidia glandulosa HHB12029. Taxonomy (NCBI): domain Eukaryota; kingdom Fungi; phylum Basidiomycota; class Agaricomycetes; order Auriculariales; family Exidiaceae; genus Exidia; species Exidia glandulosa. The sequence goes on from KV426339.1 coordinate 19,001, forward strand.
TGACTAAGCAGAAGACTCAGACTGCCGCTGTACCGAAGTCCAAACGTGCGTCTCGTCGTACATCGCTATTTACACACCCGCTAACTACACGCGTCGCATGATCAGAGCCACTCTTCATGAAGGCCAACGAACCACCCTCCTTCCACGCACCTCCACCACCAAAGAAACCCGTCCACCCGGCGCTCACGGGCGGTACGCATACCGTCTGCCTTCGTGTTCCTGCATCTGACTATTCCATCTCGCAGCCCCTCTTGTGAACCAGCCTCCACCTCCTCCGAAGCTCAAACCCACGACAGCGCTGACACAGAAGAAACGACGACGCATCGACGACGAACCGAGCGAAGTCTCCGAGTTCATCCCTTCCTCCCCTCCTCGTCCAGCGAAACGCGCGAAGAAGCAGAAGGTCGGCGAATCCAAGAAGACGCAGCCTGCGTCTGCTCCGACAAAGAAGACGCATCCTGCTCCGGCCAAGAAGATAGTTGCATCATCGACGAAGAAGAGGATGTTGCCGCCGCTGGTCGAGGTTGACGAAGACCAAGAGCAGGAAGAGGAGATTAATCTCGACCTTGGGGATTGGGTCAGCGATGACGACGAGTCTCCCCCGCGAGCCAATGTTCCTTCAGAGCCTGCGAAGACTGTCACTAAGGCGAAGGCACCGCGGAAAGGGAAGGACGACGCGAAGACGAAGGAGCGTAAGCCGCGGGCGAAGGCGATGGCGAAAGACGATGAGGCTGTCAAACCTGCGAGGGCAAAGTCCAAAGCGAAGGCGAAGACCATAGAGCCAGAGCCGGAGCTGGAGAACGAGCCTGTTCCTGCTCTCCCTGCAGCGCGAAAGCCTCGGAAGAAGACGAAGAGCGAACACCTAGATCCCGAGTCCAAGTACGTCTTTCGTTGTTCATTGTCTTGTCCTACCTGACAACATCCCTGCCTGATAGACCGACCGCCAAACGTAAGCGTGCCCCCGACGCGGACAAGACCAGCCGAGTCAAGAAGGAGCGCCCGAATGATCCTGAAGAGCCGCCTGCCCGACGACGGCGAGTAGCGCTTCTGAACGAATCGCCGGTCAAGACGATGCACTACAAGTACGACGGCGAACCCGATCCCATAGACTGTTTCCTATGATCGCGAGTTGTGGTGTCGTGCAATAAGTTATTTCTTGCATCTTGCTTTTTGCTGTTTGCTTTCGATGTGCGCGTCTGAATCTGTATGTAAATGTAGAGCTCGTTGATAACTGTGATGCGTTTGGGTAGACGAGGACGAAGTGCACTCTATGTGTTCTCCAGTCCCTAGGGGTTTCAAGTTCGGGTGTGTGTTGGGGATGAAGAGGGCTGCCCAGACAGCTGTTGCCGACATCGGAAAACATCAAACGCCCTAGACCAACGACAGGATAAGTCATAGGAATTATATCCCTGTAGTGATCGTTCGTGTTGCGAGCCCAGTTGGGTGAGTGGCAGACGTGGACGACACTTCTGCTAATCCAGCCAAATCTCGGGTCAAGTCAAAGTTGGAGAACGAGCCTGCTTACCCACCACCGTTTGTACATTTAATAAACGAGGTCAAAAACACGACTTTTAGCCAATTTCCGAGTGAGAAGAGAACAAAAAGTGAGGTGCTCAGACTTGATCTTGATGCGACGAAGGTTGCGCGCTTCAGGGTCAAGCCTGCTCCCGCGAGGATCAAACTTGCAGCGCGTTAGATCAGACTTGCTCGCGTTTGGTCAAGCCTGCTCAGGCGAGGTTCAGTTTTGCTTGCAATCCATTCAAGCTTGCCTGCAGCATACTCAAAAGACATGGGTGCCACGGGTCTGGACGGAAACGGATTTGCCTCCGGAGGCTCGCATCTCGGAAGCCCCGAGCCGTGCATACTGATGTATTCCCCCTCACGCCGAACCCTGGGTGTGCTTAAAGCTGTGTGAATATACCAATAATGGTATGAGATTGGATATATGTACTTAGTTAAGGCTTACATCTGTTCCGCAAAAAGACGTCTTGTAGTTACAAGGCGTTGTTTCGGACCGGGAATAATGCCCGATGTCGCCGAGGCATCCGAAGGGGACGCAAATCTGCTTCCGTCCATATCCGCGGCACCCGCGTCTTCTGAGCACACTGCAGGCAAGCTTGAATGGATTGCAAGCAAAACTGAACCTCGCCTGAGCAGGCTTGATCAAACGCGAGCAAGTCTGATCTAACGCGCTGCAAGTTTGATCCTCGCGGGAGCAATGGGCTTGACCCTGAAGCGCGCTACCTTCGTCGCATCAAGGTCAAGTCTGAGCACCTCACTTCTTGCTCTCTTCTCACTTGGAAATTGGCTAAAAGTCGTGTTTTTGACCTCATTTATTAAATGTACAAACGGAGGTAGATACCTGCTGCTGCTGTCCCTGCAGCGCGCAAGCCTCGCAAGAAGGCGAAGAGCGAGAACCCAGATCCAGATCCCCAGCCCAAGTACGTCCTTCACTATCAACCGACGTACCCCACCTGACGCCATCCCTCCCTCCCTGGTAAGACCCCCCGCCAAACGCAAGCGTGCGCCCGACAGCCGAGTCAAGAAGGAGCGCCGGACTGATCATGAGGAGCCACCTGCCCAACGACGGCGAGTACTTCTGAACGAATCGCCGGTCAAGACGATGCACCACAAGTACGACGGCAAGCCTGATCCTATTGACTGTTTCCTATGTATCTGATCGCGAGGTTGTGTTGCCGTGCAATAAGTTATTTCTTGCATCTTGCTTTTTTGCTTCTTGCTTTCGATGTGCGCGTCTGAATCTGTATGTATGTATGTAAATGTAGAGCTCGTTGATAACTGTGACACCTTGTGCTGCGTCGGCGAAGTACAATCCATGGGTCCTTCAGTCCTGGGGGTCCAAGCGTCCGAGTGCGTGTTCGGTATAAGGAGGGTGGCCAGAAAGTCGTCGCTGACATCGGAAACATCAAAGGCCCTGGAAGAACAACAGGACAAGTGATAGGAATTATATCCCTGTAGTGCTCGTCCGCGTTGCAAGTTCAGTTTTGTGGATGGGAGACATGGCTCGGAAATTGCGGAAATTGTCGGTCGGGAAACTTCCGCACCTTGCTCCGTTCCTCCGTCCGTCGGGATCCCTCCACACGCGTCGACCGACGCTTCCAAGCTCGCTACAACCTCTTCCAGCGACACCGACGAGCACATTACAAGGGGAAACTATGTCCGCATCTCCAGAACCAGAACCCGAAGAGCGCGCCGACTCTGCGTCTGAGTCTGCGCACTCATCGCCTCCGCCGACGTCGGGCAAGAAGGAGAAGGCCCTACCGCCGCCGCCGCAACTCATAAGCGACTTGCCACGCGCGGAGGGCGACGCGTTGCGGACGTTCGTCGAGTTACGGTCGTGCACGTACCAGAACGCCAATATTGGGCGGTCGCGCAACGTCGAGGAGGGCATGGCGTGCGACTGCACGTTCGTGGCCGGCGAAGACGACGCCTACGTTGCGTGTGGACGCGGCAGCGACTGTATCAACCGTCTGACGCAGATAGAATGCGTCGAGGGCGAGTGCAGATGTGGCCCGCACTGTCAGAACCAAAGGTACATCTCGTTTCTCGTAGTGTAGCTCGTTCTGGGTGCTTCGCACGTAGACCTCTGATCTCTGACCCTGTCGTTCAGATTCGCAAAGCGCGAATACGCAGAGCTGCACGTCGTACAGACCGAGAAGAAGGGCTTTGGCTTGCGGGCAGGCACGGATCTCAACAAGTGCGTCTTTTCCCCCCACTTCTTGTCACTGCTACATCTCGGCCATCGCTAGGGATGATTTTATATACGAGTACCTCGGCGAGGTGGTAGGCAACAACCAGTTCACGAAGCGGATGCGCGACTACGCCGACGAGGGTATCCGTCATTTCTACTTCATGATGCTCCAGAAGGACGAGGTACATTTCGCCTTCCGCCCCCCCTCAAGGAATTTTCCCCACACACACTTGAATTGACAGTTTATCGACGCCACGAAGAAGGGCGGTATCGGGCGGTTCGCCAACCATAGCTGCAACCCCAACTGTTACGTGGCGAAATGGACGGTCGGAAAACGGATACGGATGGGCATCTTTGCGAGTCGCAAGATCCTCAAGGACGAGGAGCTCACGTTCAACTACAACGTTGACCGATACGGGTGAGTCAGCCCCACCACCAGTCACTCGTTGCCCGCTCGCGCTGACGCCCTGGCATTAAAAGCCACGAGGCACAGCCATGCTACTGTGGCGAGCCGAACTGCGTGGGTTTCATAGGCGGCAAGACACAGACGGACGTCGCGGTGCTCGACGATCTCTATCTCGATGGTACGTGTGCACTCTCGGGTCCAATGAACGAGTCTGACACCACCACTCGTAGCGCTCGGTATATCCGACGAGGTCGAGGAGCTCGGGCTCAAGGGCAACAAGCGGCGCAAGAGCCGGAAGCTCGATGTGGACTACATGCCTGCCATTCGTCCGCTCCAGTACGACGACATGCCCAAGATCGTGCAGGCGCTCCGCCAGACGAGCGCGCGCAAGATCCTCGAGCGTATCCTCGGCCGCATCAAGATCACCGAGGACGCCAAGGCGCTGCGTAGCCTCCTTCGGTTGCGTATATTATCGACGCTGGGCGTGTTGTTCGAGGACTACAGCGAGGATGTCGAGATCATCATCCTGGTACGTGGCGGCTCTTGGCCAAAGTAAATCTGCGCTAAACCTCGTCTCTTCGTAGATCTTGGACTGCCTGGAAACCCTCACCACCGCTTTACTCGCGCGGAACAAGCTCGAAGACTCCAAGATCGAAGAGCCCGTCAAGAAGTTCGCCGAATCCGAGAATGGCTCCATTCGCGTCGTCGCAGAGAAGGCACGCGCACTTTCCCCCCTCCTCGCTCGTCTCTAACGTAACCACGCAGCTCGTCGAGTCTTGGTCCCGCCTGAACAAGACGTGGCGCATCCCGAAACGCGTGCTCACCTACGAATTACCGACCGGTCCCATGTTCAGCGACCTAAATCGGTTCGATCCATCACCACCTCCGCCGCGCGGGGGCTCGCCTCCGCCTACAAAGCGCGCACGCGTCTCGTTTGATACCCCGCCGTCACCCAAATCCGCGAGCACACCCACACGAGCTCCTCCTGCTATGCAGTACCGCCGCGGGATGGGGATGGGGCCGGACACGTCGAAGATGGTTATTCCCAAGGGCTTGCAGTACCTCATGGGTGTACCGCCCGCGGTGCATGACGCGCTGTGGAAGGCGGGACAGATGACGGAGAGTCGCGCGGAAATGGCCGCGAGGCAGCAGCAGCAGATCCAAGAGATCATTCGCGAGGCGCAGGCGAAGGCTAAAGCCATGACTTCGGACCCTACACCGACCCCCACCGCGGCGGAGGAGCCGAAGGAGCGTGTGATACTCACCGACGCGGAGATCGAGGCGAAGGCGGCGGAGCGGTTACGCAGACGACGCGAGCGGAAGGAACAGGCGGCGCGCGAGGGCAAGAGTCCGTCGAAACGCAAGGAGAAGAGCGTGAAGAGCAAGGAGGTCAAGGAGGCGCAGGCGAAGGAGTTGAGGGAGAAGCATCTCAAGAAGTTGATTGGGGCCGTCGTGGTCAAGTCTATGGGCAAGTGGCAGAAGCAGGTGGACCGCGACGCGTTCAAGGAGCATGCTAAGAAGGTCCGTCCTTCCTTACTTCCTCCTCCCGCCTCCCTTTCTTACTGGCGTTCTTGGCTAGATGACGGAGAAGATTGCGGAGAGCGAGTTGCGGCACGCACATGGCGACCAGAAGAAACTCGATAAGCTCTCCGAGAAGCAGGTCACCAAGATCCGCGGATTCGTAAAGAGCTACATGGAGAAGGTCGTCTACAAGCTGCGCAAGGAGGCGAAGGCGAAAGCCGCTGCAGCGAGCGCGACGCCGCCCGTCAGCGACCGTACGGAGAAGACGGAGAATGGGCCGGACACGCCTCCAGACCCGCACGCCGATGCGGACGTGCGCATGCAGGGCGACGGCGCGCCGTGGGATCCAGACGGCGCCGCTGCCACCGCGCTCTTCGACGATATTGCCAAGGAGATGGGCGTCAATGACGACAACGAGGACGGCGACATGGACGTTGACTCTGATTCTGAGGACGACGATGCCGACGACGCAGATCCTTCCGCAGGCCCATCCACATTGGCGACCACTACACCTGCGTCTGTACCGGACACTCCGCGGGACGCTGTTCCCGCAGCTCCCCTTGCCCTTGCTGTGTAACGTTAAACGTTGTAGAGTGTTGTATATACCGCTATCTGACATCGACTGTACCTTAGCTATCCCTCGCACTGACTTGTTTCGTCCTCAATAGCATACCCCCGCTATTGGCCTGGTTCCATTCTTCATCTTAGGCTGCTCCGCAGGCTTTACAGACTGCCCGACCAAGGATGACAGACAGTGCCCGTCCTCCATTCGCACTTCATGAACGTAACACTTCAACTTGTCACTTGCTTCCCACTCCATATTTTCAAGTCACAAAATATCACGGAAAATGGCGTGCTATTGCAGAGATGCCAATAGAGCGGCCGAGACACTACCTGCGTAACACTGACGGAGGGGAGGAGCTAAACGATACAGTTGGAGAGTCCAAAACCCGAAACCGGAAGCGTCGTATGTCATCAAGACGTATGTGTGCGAGCGTTGCGCAGGTAGGATAGAAGGTCAGAGTGACGAGGGAAGAGGGGTTCGTTCCAATCCGGTGGAATTAGGTGCTGATGTGAAGGATGCGGGAGAGCAGTCTGTACATGTAGTCGTATTCGCGGTTGCGATGTGAGTGAGTGTCGTCGTTGTCGTCTTCTTCTACGCGCGTGTAGGTTCTTCTTTTAGATCGCGGCGCCGCCAGACGGGTAGGTCTGCGAGTTGCGATTGCCAGCGTCGCTCGGGCCAGCCTTCGGGGCGTAGCGCGGGAGCGTCTCGAGAGGCTTGGAGATAAGGAAGCCCTTCAGGCCGGACGCGCCTGCTGCCTTCTCGCCCTGGCGACCGAAGCCGTACCCGCGGAAGGACGAGGACGAATAGTCGGCTGCAGGCGGCGGCGAGGTGATGCTGACTGGCTTCTCCGCGTTCGAGATGAAGGACGCGGCGCCGCTCTGGAGCTGGACGTTCGTCTGCGGGAGCGTGGGCTTGTCGTGCCACTCGGTGAGCATGCGCTTGGTCTTGCTCTTCTCGCGGAAGACGAGACCGAAGAAGATGTTCAGGCAGCCCACGGCGAACAGGAAGAATGCGGACACCAGCGCGAATTCGTTCACGCGGTGCGACAGGATGGAGGCGCCGATCCTGCGAAGGTGTCAGAACTACAAGACCACGCAGGGAAGGATGGACGTACAAGCACTCGAAGATGCCAAGGGCGCCGACGCCAAAGTCGGGTCCCAGGACGGGGAAGAACGTCGAGAAGAACTTCTGCGGCCAACCGACCTCCGAGAGGAACAGGATCATGATCTCGAAGATAATGAGGAAGCGGTTGACGACCGCCCAGAAGGGGCCAGCGGGCTGGTTGGGCACAGTGGAGTTCCTGTCGCGCAGGTGTCAGAATACAGCAGAACGTATGCGACGACAGACACGCACTCGAGGTACTCGCAGTCTACCATGGACGAGTCATCTGCTACTGCGGAGTCGGTGCCGTTGGAGATGACGACCTGGGGGGATGTGGCGCGTTGTATGGCGTGGATGTCGTTAACGAGGACAACGATCGAGCTCGCGAAGACCAGGATGAGGCCGACGAGCGAGAAGAAGCGGACTGCGTTGAGTCCGAGGAATACGGCGACGCGGGGCTGCATGTTAGAGAGCTGAGACAGGTGGTAGTGGAGTGTGGAGGTGCAGTGAACGGAGCGCCTGGCTCAAGTAAGGAGAAGTGTCGTGAAAGAGCGTGCGAGACGGAGAGAGCGACAAGCGCGATGTAGTCGTGAGAGGGAAAGCAGACTGAGATCCCTCCCCCATTGTGGCCCGGCCTTTTAACCACGGAGCCTGCCCGCGGGCCATGCTTGTCGGCACCAAAAAGAACAATGGGAGACACGTCCGGCCGCTTTACGGCAGATCCCGGTCGCCGCGTTGCCACTCGAACAATAACGGCAAAGAACAACAAAAGTGAATGACATGTGTGTACGCGAAATAGTCCTACACAACACCGGTAACCACGCCTAAAAACTATGTACACGTCGAGACTCATGCTCCAGGCAACGGCGGCAGCGGCGGGATGGCCGGTTGTACACCGCCTTGACGTCGACGCCTATTCTCCGTGTTCACGCGCGTGCGCTCCTGCTCGCTCTGTATTCGACTCATGATCTGCATTTGTTGCGCAATGAAATCGGACGTGTTCGGTCTACGCCGCGCACCGTCAGCTTCGAGCGTCGACAGGGAAGATGGGCGTCGCTCACCTCATCCGCAGTATACGCATGATCATCTCACCGCTCGCCGGCTCCTGCTGTTTACGCTTCTCTCGCTTACGGTCCTTTATTGTGCCCAAGTTGCGCTGCTGGTACACCGACTTTGCGCGTTTCTTGACCGTAGGCTCGACGCGCAGGTTCTGCTGCATCATCCGGACGCACTCCTCCATCAGTTGGTCACTGCGTCGAGTCAGCCTCACGCGTAGAACCGAGTGGTCTGCACGCACGTGTGCATGTCGTAGTACAGACGGATGGAGATGATGTCGCGGTATTTCTGGTTCTGCAGCACTTCGAGCGCGACGGGCCCCTCGCCTCCAGCATAGAAGTAGTCGCGCAGGAACTATACGATGGTCAGTCGGAGTAACCCCACCGACAGCTACGCGCACCTTCAACCACTTGAACACGATGTCGACCTCCTTGTCGGACAGAGGCCGCATGTCGCTCGGCAACTCGCTGAGCGGCGGTACGAGCAGGCCCTCTATAACGGACAAGATCTCCTTCCACACGCGCGCCATGACCATCTCCTTAGCGCTCTCACTGAGCGAGGAGTTGAGGATCTGCAAGTTGGCGTCGAAGTAGTCGAAGAGGGGTAGGATGGCCTGCTCTATCTGAACGTCGGTAAGGTCCTCGGGTCGTATGCGCGGCTTCTCCGACTGCGGCAGCGGTATTTGGACCTCGCTCGAGCTCGTCCCGAGTGCTGTGCGGTAGAGAGCCTGCATGCCGCCTAATGCTTTGCTGTAGTCTATCGACATGCCACCGCCGGGCTTGACCAGGCTCTTCAGCACGCTTCTTGACAATGCCTGCCGTATAATCGGGGACATCTACACCACCAGCTCAACAGCCGCCCACTCGCGCGCAAGAATTATGACATACCTTGTCAATGAACACGCGAACCATCTCGCCCTCGGCACGCTTCAGCGACCGGAAAGCGCGGCCAAAGTAGAACTGTATGTCGTCCTTCTCGCCCTCCATGCTGACACGGAGGAGCACGCGCCCTTGCGTATCAAGGTCGAGCCAGAGATCATGCGCAAGGAAGTCGCCGAACCGCCGCGGGTCCAGGCAGATATACGCGCGTCCGACAGTATCGTGCTTGCCCACGAGTGCCCGATCTCGTATGCTGACCATAAGCCACAACGCCTTGTCCACCGAGATATCAAAAGCCTCCTCCCCTGTCAAGGCGCATCAGCAAGCGCACCATCGCATGGGACAACGCACATCGAGGGTCGAACGAGTCATAGATCGTACGCGTCTTCGCCAGCCGGTTGCCATTCTCGTCGCTGAGAGTGACGAAAGTGTCCAACCTCGCACTGACGCTCGAGTCCAAAGGAACAAGGTTCTCCGCGATGACGATCTTGACCGTGAACAGGAACCGCGGCCGCTCGACCTTCTCTGGTACAGGCGGCGCCTCCTCCAACACGCGCGAGATACGGTCCGCGTCGATCTGCGTGTACATCTTGTCGAGCAAGTTCCTCGCAGCTTCGATGTTGTTGAGCTTGACGCAAGACTACAACAGCACCCCGTTAAGCAGCAGGCAGGGCAGATGGACGCAGGGAAACAGAACGCACTTCAGGCTGAAAGTTGAACGGTTCGACCTTCTTCTCGCCCTGTATCGTCATCTTCGCCTTCTCGATCCACGCAGATTGTTTCTGCGGCTGCAGATAGTCCGTCGGTCGCGGGAACATCTCGTTCATAAAGAGCTCCTCGACCCTCCGACAATACAGCTCCAGAGACTTGCTGACAGTCTATACACACAAACTAATAAGTGGTGCATTTGCGGTCAAGCGTGTGACGTACCTTGGAGATGGAGGTGAAGAACCGCGCTTCCTGATACTCGTCCGGCCACTTCAGATCCAAGAGGAAGTTTATCGGACTGCGCAACGAGTCGAACAGGTCAATGATGGACGAGCTATGGCCTTCCGCGCCTTCTGGCTCAAACTACGGAAAGACGAAGTCAGCATCAAGGGACAAGGTCATGCGAAACATAAGACACACCTTGTCAACGTCGACTGCCTATGCCGAAGGAAAGACAGTAAGAAAATCGATTCATCGACGGTACGAAAAACAACACGCACCGCATGAACCCATTGACTCGTCTTGTTGTCCGTCGTATTGAGCCATTGTCGAACCCAATGCTCAAAGTACCCAACGATATCAAAGTCCACATGGTTCCTGCGCAAGTCAGCTTCTGCAAGATCGCAAAAACAGCGGTACGCACTCCGGACAGAACGCGCGATGCATATCCAAAAGCGTCTTCGTCCTCCTAAAAAGCGTAAAGATATCCTCCACGGGCACATCCGGGGTCGGCAAATTCGCACTCCCCTCCATCAACCGTTTCCGCTCGCGGTCCAAATCATTAACGAACAGCGGGACCTGGCTCTGCAGCGCGAGACTGACGAGGTCGATCTGGCCCAACAGCGGCTCGGGAAAGCGCTTGTCCAGCGTCTTGGCCATCTTCTCCAGCACGTCCGTAAGGAGCAGTAAAGGCAACGCGCGATTCACACCGGGCTGCGCGAAGAGCTCGTTGTGCTTCTCGGTGTAGTAGTGCACGCTGACGATCCGCACGCGGTCCTCGAGCTCTTTGACGCGCGAGGCGATGTCGACTTGGAAGCGCTCGAGGAGGCCGCTGTCGCGTACGGCCTGGATGATGGAGAGGAAGGGCTCGATCGCGTCGGGCGTCAGCGTCGGCAGGACTTCTAGTTGGTGATACAGCGCGGCGAGGAAGATGTTGAACAGTGCGCCGTAGATCTGCGCGAGGTACTCGACCTGTGTTTGCACCCGTAAGTCAGCAAAGGTACGCAAAGACCAGGGTTACGCACGTCAGCTTTCGGCCAATTGCTCACGTCGACCTCGTGCATTGCGCGCTGGATCATCTGCAAGCCCTCGGGGATACACTCGAGCGGGACCTCCTCGCGCTCGTACTTGTACTTGATGATATCCATAAACGCAGCGACGCGGTAGCTCTGCGGGATCCGCCACCGGATCGCGCACTCGTTGATGACCTCGAGATGTCGCGGGCTGAGGATACCGAGCGACACTTCCTGGTCCTCCGGCAGCGTATGCATCGCCTCGAGGTCGTACTGGATCGCAAGCTCGACGAGGCGCTTGTAGAACTTGCGTGGCGCCGGCGGGATGTACACGAACGTATGACCCATCGGCACGTCGTCATCGTCCTCGACGGCTTGCGCGATCACGTCTACGGAGAGCGAGTAACGGCTGCTGATGCTGCCGTGTCGCGAGCCTGGTGCGCGCGGCGACGAGGTCGACGCGGAGTACAGAGACTCTGGACGGCCGCTCGGGCCCGGGAGATTCGGCAGCGCCTCGGAGGGTGTGGACTTTGCGAGTTCCGGGTTGAACTGGACCATGATGACCATGAGCTGGGAGAGATGCGAGAGCTCCTGGGTGCGCCAGTGCTGGTATGCCGCGTCGGTCTCAAAGTCCTCGCGTCGGCCGGGAAACGGCAACCCCGCGTTGATGTTCTTCAAACATGCCTGTGCAGGGTGGGTGTCAGCGCGGAGCGTAGGACGACGAGCAGGCAGGCTTGCCTTCAGATCTGTGAGTGCGGCCTGGGCGAAAGTCAGCGAGCGTTCGCCTCGGCACAACGGACGCGCACCTTCTCGGTGCACACGCGTTTGAGCGCGTTCACGTCGCGCTGCACGTCCGCGTCGTTGACGTTGAAGAGCCGGGCGATAGTCTTGACGAGCGGCATGTCCTCTGCGCTGTTGGAGACTGACGGGGCCGGACTGGGGAGCGTGTCGCGGCCGCGCTCCTGCTGCGGTGCGGCGGACGGAGCGAGCTTGGCTGTGTACATGTCGAGGCGTGCGGTGAGCTCGGCACTGACGTGGTTCAAGCCGCGCAGACAGTCGCGCAGGATGAGGATGAACTCGCCGAGCTGCTTGTTGAGCTCGATCTTCCAGCCGTCGCCCGCGAGCTGGGGGTCCTTGCGCAGCGCGCCGGTCGCGGTCGTCGCGAACGTGAGAATCAATTCCTCGATCTTGCGGTTCTCCTTCATGTTGCGCGCGAAAGTGGGGTCCTTTGTAGTGCCGTAGAATATTGCGATGGTGCGGCGTATGTGCTGGTCGTGGTATCTGCGGCAGACTTGAGTGCACGGCGCCCGCGCAAACCAAGAGATTGAGCGCACGTTGGATCCTTGCCCATCGCGATATTCTGGAGCTTTGTGTCGAGGACTTTGAGCATCTTCTCGGGGAACTTGACGCTCTTGGGTCCGTCGCGTCCGGCGTCCTTGAACAAGTCCCCGATAGAGAATATCGCGCCAGAGATACGCGACGAGTAATCCCGCCCCTCCTTCGCACAGTCACCGTTCGCGCCCGCAGTCGCTGAGGTATCCTGCGCCGGCTTGGGCTGCATAAGGTGGCATAGATACCTGAGCTCGCCGTCAGCTGCGGCGTGCGCCGAAAGCAGTGCGTGTACCCGACTCGTAACGCATAACTGGAGGAATATTAGACATAAATTCTCCCGTTATAATAGCGACGTACTTGTATACATCCTCGTCTGTAACCCTGTTTCGTCGTCGCTCAGACGCTAAGCTGTCAAAGCTCCGGCTCGTCATCGTAAGAAAGAAGCGCCAATTCGGCTCCTTCCGCTTCTTGTCCTCCTCCACACTCGCCCACACTCCCTCCTTGATATCCGTTGTCGCATAATCTTCATATCGAGGCTTGCTGTTCGTGTTTGCGTCACTTGTCCGAGTCATATAGGAGTCTCGGCTGCCATATTTGCATGGAGACGCTGCTGCAGCGCCAGTTTTATTCTTCTACACTTCCTGTGCCAATTTATCGGCGATAACATGTCACCGTCCGCAAAACATCGCCTTTCCCGTTCAGACCGATGTGTCGGATCCGATACAGCTTAAAGTCAGGCTGCCGTGTCAGCACTCTGACACATTTCCCATCTCCTCGCTCTCGTCTCTCTCCGCGCGCGCACAATGTCGCTTTTCCGTCGTCGCAGCCGCAGCGGAGATCCCTCAGGCTCTCCACCGTCTCAAATTCCGACAGACGAAGAGCGCGTCGACTGGCAAGAGCACAACCGTGCTTTTCAAACATTTCTGGACGAGCTTGCGGTACAAGAACAAGAGCGACGCGCAATGTTTGCGAAGCTGTGCCGCACCGTCTCTACCGCCTTCCTCGCCGCTCAGGAACAGCGTCAGGCAGAATGGATACGGACCATTCGCGAGTTTCGCAAGGAGGACGACAGCGCGCACGAGGGTATACTCAAGCGCTTCCGTATGGCTGAGCGCGAGAGAGACGAACGCTCGGCTCAGGGAATCGCAGCATGCGAGGAGCTCGGTACGCGGATCCTCAACAGCTTTGTCTATCTACACACGCGCATGGGCAAGCTTTCTCACGAACTCGCCTCGTCCGGAGGGGATCGCAAAGACTACGGCGACCTAATAAGCAATATTGAATCAACATTTGCAGCCGCGGTAGAGTACGATCAAATCCTCCCCCGTCAGCTCCGAGTACACGCAATCTCACCATACCCCCAGACAGGCATATGCGCACGCCACCGAGACGACGTTCCCCGTCCCTCAGCGTCGACACTACCCAAATGTGCATACACCTTGGAGAGACTCTCCCCGAACTTCTCACGACTACGCTCCCAAGAACACGGATCTGGCGGATGTCCAACCAACCCACACAGCTCGGCCTCGGGATGCGGAGAGGGTTACACTCTGCTGCGACATTAACGACGAGACAACGTTTGAGGAGTTGCAGGAAAGGCGCTGCGCAGCTTGGACGGCAGCAGAAGATGCAGTTGCGGGTGCTCTAGCGTCATATCGCGCCGAGTTTGAAGCTCTGGAAGCGGAACACGCTCGCGCATTCCTGGAAATTATGGCCTCAGGCCTCAGTCATCAGACTCAAGGGATCACATCCACGACCACCTTGGTTCTCCTGCGCTTCAACACTGCCGAGGCTCGCAGAATCTCTGAAATCTCGTCTTCATGGACGACGTGGGTCCATCGTGCTGGTTTCTTGGTACGGCAGCACCTTGGGTCAGGAGGACGGCTTTGGTGCCACTGCGGTGATCCGAACTGCGGTTTGCATAGTGGGCTTACGCCCCTTGTAGGCGGCACGGGCCATTCCTTTCTCCCATCTACTACTACGCCTGTTCGTGTTCATCTTCTATTATCTATGAGACGGATATGATGCTGATGACCACAACAGTTCGAACCTGCTGTTCTTCTCTCCGTCCCCAAACCGAGGGCAGCGCTACCTGTAGTCTCACAAGCAGTGAGTTGGGCATGAGGATTGCGGCCTGACCAGTCTATTAACCCAGCGGCAGGTTCGCCGTCGTGCAGACAATCATGATGCATTCACACAGTTATTGTTCCGACTACGAGCACTCTCGTCAGACCGCGAGAAGGATCGACGAGCCGCGCTTGAAGGTCTGCTATCCTGGTGGGAGTTCTCCGCTCCATTCGCAGAGATCCCGCGCACTTCCTTCTTCCAGACCGAACTCGAACAAGCTGGAGCCGTAGCGCACTCGCGCATCTCCGCCTCCCGTATCGCCGCAGAGGAGCTGGCGTTGGACCTGGAGGAGTGGTTTAGCACTGCGCAGCGGGTCAGGGAGGACGCATTTCGCTCCTTGCTGGCTTCACTAGACAGCGAGCTCACGGCGGCCTTCGACGAGGCGCTGAACGCCCTTCTCGCACTGCAGAGGCGGCTTGGAAACCCTTCTCCCCAGCCGATGTAGGCAACCGGCATGTGTATGTGACGATTGTTCGGCAACACCTATTTCGAGCTTCTCAGCCTATGAGGGAGGGTCCTCTCTGTGCTGCGCTTGAAGGTACAGATGCAACTGCGACCGAACCTTGAGGGCGGCAGCACCGTGCCGCGACCGCCGTTGTGTATCGGACAGCTCCGGTGTTACAGTGCGAAGGATTACTTCTCTCGCAGTTGAGATTAGGCTCAAGTCTTTTATAGCATACTCTCGCTCTTGGCGCGGTCTTAGTGATTGCTGCCTTGGCTTCGGAACGTCAGGGAGCAGTGCCTGCATGTTGTTTGGGCGGGACCATTTGTTACCGGAAGTCGTTCTGCCGGGAGATTGCCGATGTCGACTCCGTTTCTTTCTCTGCTGCGCCAGACGCTGCATGGCGACCGCGAGCTGCCCCCTTGCACCTAGCCCGTCGGCCTCGAAGTCTGGAGCTGGCTGCTCGACTGGAGAGAAGGGCGGTCCAGATTCGGTGACAGGAGTGGCGTGCGCCAGCGCCATAGCAGCCGTCACGGATCCATTGGGCGCCAACAGCGAGCACATGGATCCGCTGCACAGTCCGAATT
>KV426339.1:45360-57263 GCA_001632375.1 Exidia glandulosa HHB12029
AAGGCGAAAGGACCGGATTCGTATCCGATTTGTGGAGGTATTTTCCGCGAAAGCAAGGATTGAAGGGTGACCAATCCGAAGCATCCTCCTGAAAGCCCGTATGAATACCATGCTACATAAAGAATCGCTAGACACTGGCGTACCGCCGGAGAAGCAGTGGATGAGAATACCGGACTCTACATCAGCAAAATGGATTCCTGCTCATGAGTCTCATGAGTGATCTGAGACCTTCAACGCTGATAGAGCATCTCTCCGGCTATCGTAACTTGATGAGCTTGATGAGCTCACTGAGCAGCCTGAGCTCACGCGTCTCAGCATGCCTATTTCGGAACTGCTGATGCTTTTCATTGCTTCGCTTAGGAACTGGGACCCCGGGACACGAAATGCGGTAAACTCCAGTTCCATTGCGCAGAAAGCTAGGTATGTACAAAACCGAACTATCCTGGTCTAGAGGAAAACGTGGCAAACCAAATATGGCCTAAGATGCGCTACGCAGGCAGTCACTCTCATACAATACCACATACGAGTACGGAGGCGAGCAAATCTGACAGAACCATATAGTTCATGCACGATGTAGCGGTCGTGCACGCGCAGCCCTTGATCAAGTCTCTCGAGCTGGCAGACTGCCACAAATCACGACGCTGACCGCATTGCTCGTGCAGCGGGGCGCCGTCGCGTCGTCTAGAAAGCGCTGCTTAGTGATCACACATCAGGCGGGGAGCGAGCTGAACGTACGCGTAAGAGGGTTTCAGACTGCCTAGAGCACACGCGGGGACTGAGGACACATGTCAGGGGCAGGGCGGGTCGGCGAAACGGGAAGTGCTCACTTCGCGCAGACAACGAGTCGGCAGGTATCGCACATGCACCTGCACGACGTGTCAGCAACACGATACCAGCTGACGAAGACGGCCATGACCTGGAGTTGCTGAAGACACGCTCAAGCTCACAGCCGGGCAGGCGACGGAGTAGAGGCTGGTGATCTGATCCTAGCAGCAGTTGACTATGTAGCCGTCAGAAATCTGCGACGGCGCGCCGAATTGGATAAATACCTGAGCTACAAACGGGAGAGCGTCGCGGAAGCTGACGCTCGGGGGGAACGAGAGGAAGGGAGCGAGCAAGTTGAGTCCGAAATCGAGCGACTTGGCGCGCCATTGACCCTGCGTCCTCCTTTAGGGCAGGACATTTGGACTTGGACGAAATCAAGAGGACGCGGACGAAGCTTTTCTCCCTCCAAATAGAGCATTTGCCGTGTCGAAGCTGGTTTCAGCGGCTTCCTGTGATGCTCAAGGAGTTTCACCGCTCTTGACCGAGCTCATAGAGCTTCTACTGCTAGCAGCACTTCAACTACTCATCTGACGGATCTGAGACCTGTGAGCATCTTGAGCGCTGATTCGTTTTCCTGATGTAGCTTGTTGCAGTTCGCGAATTCGAGAAGAGTATCAACTACAGGTTGCAGGGCTCGCTCCTGACATGCAATGAGCACAGAAGAAAACAGATTAAATGAGGACTAGTACTAACTCTCCCACTCTGAGGGGTCAAGAAATTTGGTATGAATGACTTGATCAAAATGAGAGTTGACGATGGAAATAGTGCGTGCAGCTGGCTTGCGTATTTGAAGAGGAGCGATTCGCCTGCATCCACTAAGTACACGCCGTCAGCGGATGCGTTTGTATCTCGGCTGGAAGACTTACGCCAGCCAAAGACGAGGCACAGCGCCGGATCCGTATTGCTGCTACCGGATCTGTCATCGAGGGCTGATGGATTACAGCGCAGGACACGGGAGTTGAGTGTAGTCCAGATTGGGGAAGTAGCAGTCCTGGTCATCGAGTACGTCGAGCGGGTACTTAAGGAGCCAGGGTGCTCGCACAATCCGTCGGGTCCTGGTGGTCTCACTAAATACACCACTGTGACAAGTTTCGCCAGGGAGTCGCACGTCAAAGGATCGGCGCCCATATGAATGGAGCGACGTCGCTAATCGTAGAGAATCTCGTTCGCGTTCACATTAATTCGGTGGCTGTACGCACGACCCTGCAGCTAGACCATCGCAGGCAGCTGGCAGGCATATAGAGATCCTTCAGGTGGTGCAAAATTACTGCATCAAGGCGCAGCCTTCAACCTTGACACGAGTACGAAAGACTGCGAATTTCTCTACGATTTCGCAAGCGCTGTCAATTTGTACTGTCACTGAAAAACATCGGGAACACATGGCGATAGCTTCTGGTGGTCCCGAAGCTCGTGTTCATCGCATGTTGGTGAGTTTCACCATTCCGTGCCTCGTGAGCACCGCTCCGAGTCGGTGGCTTCCGTTACGTTTTGGCTTCAAACAACGGTACGGATAACTGCTGCAATAGTCCATGACTTTGCTTGCTCATCATCCTTACTCGTTCCATGTCCAGACAGGCGCGCTGTGGTCGCTCTGCGCGAATCACCCGCCGTCGTAGGTCCGACGTCGGTCAAAGTAACGGTCAGGAGGTTCCCGAGCGATCACCTGTAGGTCGATTTGCACAAGAGGTCTGTTGCGAAACGAGATGAAACGGCAGGTATAGGGCAATATTTTCAATAGGACGGAATGCCGTGCGTAATATTGTACGATAGTTCTGGATCGGCCTTGATCGGGAGCTCTGCACTCTCGCCGAGCGCCTCCAGTAATAAGTCCGCGACCATTCTGCGGGGCATTATGAGCATTTGCTCCATGGATCGACGAAAGCCAATGTTACCTTCCGAAGACCGTTGCGCCGTTGGGATTCAAGTCTGTAAAACGGAGACTGGTCAGTTCTGAGTTCATCCCGAACCGGGGACAGGAAGGCGTACGGGTGTTATCATTCGGCAAACTGATAGGAGGGGGCATGAGCAGCGTTTAAGAAGAACAGCAGAAGAAGATACGTACTAATTGAGACGGTGAGAGGCATCGGGGCCGATCGCTTCGGTGTACGCAATAGACGCAGCGTGCAAGTCAACAAGAGCAACCTTGTTCGCCTTTGCGACCTTAATGGTCTCTGGAAGATACGTCAGACACCATTCTTGCAGTGGGGAGCATCAAGAGCATACCTGCCGCCCAGTCTGCCAGCGCGTCGTCGATTGTTCCATCCGACTTGAAGTTGCGGCGCGTCAGACTGGTCAACTGCGTCGTTCGAGCACATCAAATCAACATCACGATCCTCCAGGGCCACATCGCAGGCAAACGAAGCACATACCAGCACCGGCTCCCCTCCCACAGCTCTAACGCTCTTCACAATAGTCGTCAAGTTCCTCCCCATACTCTCCGGAGGAGCGAACTTCTGGTCATTATGCCCATACTGGATCGTCACTACAGGTCGATGTCCACTGCTCGCCTCCGCGCCAATGACAGCCAGACTCGTCTTGAATAGTCCGCTCTCGAAGAACCAGCCCGTCGTGCCGCCCGAGACGGCGAGATTAATGCACGTGATGGTGGTGATGTTCAACGTCGAGGAGCAGAAGCCTGGACCCCAACCGCCGTCGCATTTCGTAGTGCTGTCGCCGAGGAGGACGAAAGACCGGTCGGGGCGCGCGAAGCCTGGGACGTCCGGCCATGGTGGCGCGGTGAGTGCGCTGCCGCTCGCAGAAAGTAAGGCCAGAACAGTCGCGGCGGTGGTGAAGCGCATTATCAGATGAGGACAGTACGAGGACAATGCAGCGCGTCGCGCGATCGTAGGATTCGCAGTGACTTCATTTATGAAGATTTCATGTGCGCTCTACGCAGAGGGCGTCATAAGACCACAGTGCTTCTGAAGCAGCGGACCGACGGCGCGGCGACCGCGAAGGGCGGTGATGGCTCTGACGAGCGCGCTGCGCTGCAAGGTCTCGTGCTCGGCTCTCAAATAGGGCTGAAATCTTGCGCGGTAGTAGAGGACTTCGGTGAATATTACTAGAAAATATCGTATCGCAGAGACAAGTATGTCTGCTGCCAGTGACGGTGGGGTCATCTCGCCGTGTACGGTCGCGCCGTGTCGTAGACAAGACAACACATACGCCTCGGTCCGCAGAGGCGACGGTAAAAGCGGCAATTTTATGTCAAAGCAAAGGGGGGAGAGAGCCGACGAGAGCGGAGTTGGCACGCCACTCCCTCATCCAACCCTCAGCGAAAGGGGAGGGCCGATGCAGGACGCTGTACAGTTTGTGCACCGGAAGGGCACGTATTAATACATTCATTTCGTTTGCTCATATCCAAACAAAAATCGTACGGTTCCCTCGTTCTTGCCGAGCTCTAGATCCTGCAACCCCGTTGTCTTGCGTGACTGTCGCGGACGCGGCTCGTGGTCGGTCTCGCGCATGGCCACCTGCAGCTCGTTCAAGAAAAGAAGAAACAATATGGGACACCGCACCTTCAACCGCGTGAGCTTATCCGCTGCTGTCGGCGCCGTCCACGGAGCAGGCGGCGAAGCAGGCGTCGACATCGCGGGCGACGTGGACGGCCCGCCGGCGTAAAGAAGGAACAGGTCCATAAGCATGTGACAAATGTCTAATATACGTGCATTTGAGATGAGTACCGAGGCAACACAAAGGAACATACCCTCGAGATCTGCCAACGAAACACGGTGCTGCTTCTCCCAATCGCCGGGTGCACTGAGCATGGTCGCGACAGATACGCTCGCCGCTTCGGGCGCAGGAGATGAGGACGTTGAGGATGAGGTGGACAGGAGGGCGGCCATGCGCAGCGATGCGAGCGCGATGACGTGCGGAGGGTACATGAGCGGCGCGAGCGTTCGATGACTGTAAACTTGGTCAGTACAAGCTCATGCTAGTGCAGCGTGGGCGGACCTGTCGACCGCTATACGCCATGCAAGACCAACCAGATCGCGCGAAGCTGCGCAACCGTGAGGACGAAGTATACAGCAACAGTGCAGGGCGCACCTTGCAAGGCCCGCCCGAACTTGATCACATACGGGAACGCGAGGCGCAACGTGAAGTTGAAGCACACACATTCGAGCAGCAGACGCTCGATGGACAGCAGTCGTTGTCGGTCTGATTCTACAGTCTGCTCGTCGTGCGTGAGCGGTGGTCACGCCATGCGAAATCTGCTCACAGCAGGGTCCATGTCGATTTCGCCGCCTACAGCTTTGATCTTGGCGGCGCGATCTGGGTAGAGGATAGCGTAGGATGCCATAAGGATATCGCGCGGCTTCTTGAGCGTGTCTTGGATCTTGGCCGCGACATAAAGCGCCGCAACAGTGACATCCTACAAATGGAGTCAGCGACCGTTGCGCAGTTGGCAGAATTCCCCAGATTAGGCACAACGTACAGTATATGGCGCATCCTTGCGAGGGAAATGCAGGTGGAAGCGGTGGTAGAGTACCTGCGCCGTCGCGATCGTCTTGCGCGGACTGCGAGTTGTTCGCTGAGACCAATTCCATTGCTAAACTGTCGACGCACAAGCCTATACGCGAGCCAACAGCTTCAATGAAGGTGCAGGCGGTTTGACGCGCTTTCTCTTCCTGTGCCGCTACGTTCGTCAATAAAGCAGCTGAGGACGACGCAGTTTACTGACAGGTCATCTTGCCACGCGTTTGTGAAGATAACGCGTCGACTTCTGCTGGTGTGTAGTAGGCCTGATAGTGCTTGGTGCGCGCTGGCTGAGAGTTGTCCATGTCGATGGTCGTGGTCGAACACAAGACGCGTACAAACTCCGCCCGTGAATTGGTCGAGAATCAGTACAATTACAAAAAGACATGCTGCATCCCAAAAGTATCAAGCGTAAACACACTCTTGGTCTACCGAGTTAGGCAGAGCTTCAGGAACATCTCAACCCGGGATCGTGCACGAAAGACTGCTTCCCAAATCCTCGGTACCAACTCGTGCCACAGTGCTAAGTTCGCGCTCCACTCTCATCGTTCATTAATGTTCATTTCTAACCTGATGCCTTACTTCTAGTGCCTCTATCCCACCTCTGTCACTGCTGTACTGTTTTACAGCTCGAAAATTCTCAGCAGGCTGACCAGCACCCAACGGACCCAGCTTGGGGACGACTCAGATCGGTGTCTGAGAACGCACCCCGTTTATTGCCTTACAGTAGGATGCCTCCGAGTCGCTCACTACATGTAATCCTCTTTAATCAAATCGGCCGCCTAAAGCAGCCGCATTTAACCTGTGTTCAGCAATTCGAGCATTATCGCGTACCTTCTCCCCGATCGCGTATATTGTTTGCTGTGGATGGCACGCTGGGATCTGAACGACGCGCAGACGGTCAGTCCGTGCGCAAGATATCTCGCGCCGAATCTCACGATGGGTATGACGGATGCATCGACCTGGCCATAGAATGAGAAATCATCTATAGGACAGTGTCGAACGCACCACATGCAAATTCGCAGTACCGTACACGCGTAAGCGCTGATCCACAACGACATTTTCCTCCCTGGGAAGCATTGCCGCAGTTCCAACGGGATGCCAGAGCGTCGCTGCCTGCTGCCTCACATGCTCCTCGAGCTCAGCGTCGCAGAGGTCGGATCCAGGGTCAACGTGCCGAACAAAGTATCCTGCGATAGGATCGGTGCGCATGAGACGGCGCGAGTAGCGGACCATATCCATGAAGAGGTCAAAGTCGAGCGGATGGCTGAAATAACGAGGATCAATCGAGGGTGCCGCGTGAGGGTCTGACGAAGCTATGTGCACGTGTCCGCGGGAGAAGGGTCGAAGGAAGATGTTGATGTGCGAGTGGTAGCGTTTGCCGATTTCTGTCTGGCTGGCGAAGCTCGCAAATCCAGGAGCCTGGATGATCCTGCGGCAGTGAGTAAGTTAAGGGAGACGAAAGCATCGTCTCGCTTACTCTGCCTGAGCTTGACCAGGTTCTCCTAGGTACACGGCCAGCAATGCATGTTGCTTTGCATAGTCTTCTACTGAACCATTGGCTTTCCGTGTTGCGGACGCAAGGTGTTCTTCCAGCCGCTGTAAAGAGCCTGCTAGAATCGGGAGGCCGGCCATGGCGACCGCAGAATGCATATGGGAATACTTTCCCTTCTGCTGCAAACTGCATAATTGTTTCGCTATGTCGCGGACAAGAACCGCGCGGCTGCACTCACTACTGTGCCCACAGTTCCGCATGCTTCGAAGGATCCCGCGTATCGTCCCATGTGTCGCAATCGGCCGTCACCTCGTAAGACATGGGAATATAAATATGATCCTCTGCGACGCTGGGAGTGAGCACACGGTACACACCACACCGCGATTGAACGCACGCAAGTTCTCCCCTACTCCCGGAAGATCCACGACGCATTCGATATCGTACTCTCGTAATATCGCGGGGTTCCCAATTCCTGAGCGTTCGAGCAGCTGTGGCGTCTGGATAGCGCCTTCGCAGACCAAGTGTTAGATTAGCGATCGTTCACGAGTGGAGGAGCAGATACTAGTAGACTGACCGGCTGAGAGAATGATAGCACGTTTCGCTGTAGCACGCAGGATAGCCCCATCACGATGCGCAGTGAACTGTACGCCTTGAGCGACGCAAAGCTCATTATTCTGGCCGGCTGAAGTCGAGGGTGCGAAAGTAACTTTGAGGGCATGAGCCGACGTGACGAGCAGCAGATTTGTCCTGTCCGCGTTGGGAGCCCAGTATGCCTGCGCACACAGCGTCCGTCAAATAACACGTCGAACCGCAACCACCATTCCAATACATACCGTTGCTGCATAGCTGCGCGTAGCCGTCCTAGGATCGATGCTTCCCCCAAACGTCCACGCGCCGACATTGTGGCCGTTGTCCTGATCAAGAGTAGATCCTTAGCGTGCACGTCGAAAGAGAGCAGAGCGGCACTAACTGGGTCCAAGTTCTCTTTAAGACCAGTTGCACGCACTGCGGCAAGAAACTCGGTGTGCTTGTCATTGACGTAGTTTGGGTACGACGAGATCAACGGGCCCGAAGAGCCGTGACACTCCGGGTTGAACCTCGCAGAGTATTTCTCCTGTATCTCAGCAGAAGGAGCAATTGTCGTCTCTGCCTACGAGGTGTCGGTAGTTGTAGTCAGAGAAAGGCGCTAGGAGAGTTGTAGAACTTGAACTTACATACCTTGCACATGTATCGCAGGATCTCGTGCCAATTCCAACCTGACATCCCAAGCTTCTCCCACGCTGAACTCAGTATATCAGTTATAAGCCATCATGCGCCAAGTGGACAGACAGTCATAGTCGGCCGCAGAACCGCTGTTGGCTCACAGGCTTTAGCGAGCGGATACAGGTGAGTTTTTGCACGCACCGAGTGTTCGCCATGAAGTTGATCTAGTGGGCAACACCGTCAGCGTAGAGGAGGGAGGATTTCGTGTCTGAGAAGCGTACAGCAGACGTCCCTCCAAGAACTTTCCCGCTTCAAGCTCGTCAGCTACAGTATGTGCAAAATGACCTTGTAAGTACGTACCGAGACATCAGGATCTTGCGTCCATTCAATCCAGGCTGTGGTACAGTCTCAAACTTCCAATCAATATCCGAGCCGATCGTACGTCCAAAGTATCCTGCAGTTTGTACAACGCTTTCGTTCAGCTGCAGCACCCCAGCGCGCAGAAACGACGTAAGTACCGGGAACGTTGATGTCCTCCCTGTCAGGCAAGTACTCCCCCGCCTCGATGATGCCCACAATGACACCAGGATCTTCGGACAACCTGCCGCGGTGACGCGTTAAGGTCCAAGCGCAAGTCACTACCAATGGAGGACGGACCGTGCGGCGACAACGAGACCGGCGGTGCCGCCGCCTACGACGATGTAGTCGAACGACGTCTGCGCGAACGTTTCTGCTGATACGATGGGCATGAATAAGGAAAGGGGGGAGAGCACAGATAGTCTCGTGGCTGCAATATCGCGGGTGGCGGCCGGCCTCCCGGGTACCGACGCGTCCTGCTTCTCGCTTCCCGCTTCCCGCTTCCAGCTTCAGTAAGGTATCTGCGTAAAGGATAGACAGAGGCGCATGGAGAAAGAGCGGGACGATGCAAACTCAGAGCACATTTCAGGCGACGACGTAAGCAGCAGAGACAAGGAAGTAATTGGGGGAGCAAGCAACAGACATGCATCCAACGCAAGCAACGCAGTGGCGTTCATGATCATCGCCGCTGATTCGGCTTCGCCCTAATCTTTGGGAACTCGAGCGGCACCTTGAGCGTCGCCCACTTGACGTCCCCCGCGCCCTCTGCGACTTTACGCCCTGTAGGCGGCGCGCCGATCTGGCACCCCAGACTCCGGAACCACATCTGCACCCTGTGTGTTAATTGCGTGAGCTCTCGTTAAAATGGGCCACAGGCAATGCGCACTTGGGGACGGGCGCATTATTCATCGTCTGCGCGACGAGCGCGGTATCTGCGGTCGCGCCGTCTGCGCGGAGCATAAGCGCTAACGTCCACGTAGAGTGCTTCGTTTCCATCGCGGGTGTGAGTTGGAGCCTAGACGAGGAGAGCGTCAGTCGGACAGATTTGGATATTGGATGGGCGAGGCTCAAAACGTACTGTCCATCGCGTCCGGTCTCCATAAACCGAGCTGCCATCCCGTCCACGACGACTTTCGGCAAACCAGGTAACGCCTCGTACAGCGCCGCACGGTCCTTGGCGCCCTTTGCACCTTGCGCGACGCGGCGGAACGCGAGGAGCGCCGCGACGTACCATGTTATTTTCCTACGACGGTGAGCAAGCGAAGGGACGGGGGAATACTGTAACATTTCGACCGTACGCTCGAGCGCTTAATTTGCTCCCGAGCCAACAGGTCTCCGTCGTGGCTCGAGGGCCGCCGTTAGGCGTTACGAGTTTCCCGAAAAGGAAATTTTGCCTCGCCGAGGACCACGCGGAGCCGGAAGCGCGCGTGGCCCTCCCGTTAGGCGTTACACGACCCGTATAGGCTCGGCTCGACGGCCGGCGTTCCGAGCCAACGGTCGAAATGTTACAGTACGAATACGCACAGGGAAACTTTGTTGAGATGAGGCGCGGCGAAGAGCGCGTCGACCATGTACGTGAGCCAGCCGACGGGACGGTGCGGGAGGAGCATGTGTCGCTCGCGCGGCGTTTTCGCGTCTTGCAGCTTTTTGACGCTTGCGTTAAGCGCGGAGAACTCGGCGTCGGGTATCATGCCGTTGAGCGGGTACGCCTGAGTGAGGAATAAGTATTGAAAACAAGCACGAGTGAGAACGCACGTCTTCGGGTTTGGTAGCGTTGAGGTCGAACGGCGGGACAAGTCTCCCCTCCTCCGCGATGTGCACCGCTTCCTCTACAGAAACATCAGTAACATTCCCTGGGAAGTAAGAGAACACACCTTTAGTCGGCAGCGCCTTGGTCTGGACTTCAATCCTCGCCTGCAAATGGTCCGCGACGCCCCTCATAGCGCCGACATCGACCTTGTTCCTCGCAGCAGCTCTAATCGCCGCCTGAGCCTTCTTAGTCCCAAACGCCGTGCCCAGCTCGACCCGCGCCTGCTGGAACCCGGCGTCGGCGCCCGTCACGGCGGCGGAGGCAAGCGACTTGAGCCGTTTCACGCGTCGGTCGAGGACGTGTAACGGCGCGCGGCGGACGCGGAGGGAGTGTGTGCGCTTGTCGTACAGCGCGACGAGGTATCTAGAGGGTGTTAAGACTGGGTGAGGCGGCGTCGGCGAGGGTGCGCACTGCGAGGAGCCTGGATGCTCGCGCCCTTCAAACTCGACGCGCGTCGTCTCACCCGCAAGGAGCTCTCCGTCGCCCGTAGAGCCGTACACGCCGAATGGGGTCTCCTCCGCAGGCTCGATAGCCGGGAACGACGCTGAGCCAGGTAAGTAGATTTTCAGACGAAAGCAGGTCTCGCACCCAGACGCGGACCAAGATTCGTATCGAGGTCGGACGACTTGACTTGGAGGCCTGCCGGAGACGGCGACCGTTTGCGCTTTTTCGACGCCGTGCTGGACGACATTGAGCGAGTAAGAAGAAGAGTTACAAACGCGCCGGACTCAGCCGGAAGTGTACAGTCAAAGTGTACTCAACTACTATTCAAGCGATAGTGCCTCTCATAGGGTATAGAGCAACTCGTTAACTTTTGGAAACATGTTCAGTGCACTACCTTTCGGGGTCGATTAAAGGCTGGTTATGTAATATTTCAACGAGAGATTAGCATCCGTCGAGTGTTCGGCCCGTGTATCCCTTCAGCGTGACAATTTTCTAAGGAACGACTCGTTGGAATTAACCTCGTTCCGACCCTCTCACTGAGGGGAACACAGTGCGGTCGGACTCGTAGTCGACTTCGCATGATTCTGAGACTTGATAACTTGGACGGTCCCCATTTGTTCACTCGTACTTCAGTAGTGCAGGTAAGAGAGCAGTGCAGTGTATTGTACGTAAAGATGTGTAGAGATGTAGACAAGACGGAAAGAGAGCGACGAACGAAAGCTGTAGACAACACCAGAAGTCAGATGAGCATAACGCGAGTTTGTACGGCTCGCAAGAATGATGGGACGAAGCAACAAAGTACGGTGTACTAGTAAAGCGGCCAGCGAGCCGAGCCAGGGAGGGGTTCGCTACGGGTCGCGACGCGCGAATAATGGACGGCGCGCCGTCGCAGGGGTCGGGTGTATGGCCAAGGAGCCGGAGCCGAGCGCGGAGTCGTCATAGGGGGACGTCAGTCATAGCGTACGCGCCATATCGTGGCGCGACGCTGGGGCAGGGGACGGTGCAGCGGCGTCCGCACCGCATCTAGCGCCCCCAACTCTCCCGCGCACGCCGGCTGACCTCCTTCCTCACGCGCTCCATCTCGTCCTTGACGTCCTTCACCGCGTCCTTCCGCTTCTCCCTCACTCCCCTCGCGCGGACGTTGCCCACCCCCTCGAGCCGACCGAGTATCTTGCTCAACGCATGTTCGTACGCGTGCACGGCGAGATTGCGCGCGCACACGGGCAGCTTGACGTCTCCGTCGGGCGTCGGCGGCGCAGACAAGGTCGAGAAGTCCAACCGGTCGGGAAACGT
>KV426340.1:0-15424 GCA_001632375.1 Exidia glandulosa HHB12029
CGCACCTCTTGGGATTTGTCGTACGTTGACCTGAAGATCAACCTGGACACGCAGCTGGTTGCGGCGGACGGCCAGAAGGTCACGTGCATGAAGAGTGGCTGCTCCAACGACCAGGCGTATCGCTTCTCCACGGACTACGCCGCTGACAGGAACTCGGATCCCGGCACGTCGTTCACGCACATTTTCTGCGCGTACGTACACCTTCTATTGTCGCGTCCCTAGCGTCTGACGTTTCGACAGCGGCTCCAAAGCGTCTGCTCCTCCTCCTGCCCCGCCGGCGTCGTCGCCCAAGCCTAAGCCCTCGTACACCCCTGCTCCTCAACCTAGTTCGTCCTCCAAGCCTGCCCCAGCGCCGTCTCCTAAGCCTGAGCCCAAACCTTCACCTTCACCAGCGCCAGATCAGTCCTCTCCCGCGCCCTCGACTCCAGCTGCCCCCGCGGCAAGCTCCCCTGCGGCACTTGCTCCGAGTCCGTCATCTTCCTCTTCTACCCCTGCGTCCAAGCCAAGTGCCCCGGCTGAGACTCAGACTACCCCACCAGCGCCTACGCCTACTGGCAAGGTTTGCGCGGGCAAGACCGCAAGACGGTCGCGATCCCTCGCTCGGCGCTCCGTTTCTATCGCAAGACGGTCACACTCTCGTATCGCCCGTCACCATATATCCTGATGCGCTGCGTGCATTCGGTATCGACTGCAACGGCCGCCTCGTCCACTCTTTCAGGCTCCAGTCGTCTCGCATCTTCCGCCTTATACCTTGTAAGTAGTTCACCCTTCTGCCACACGTGCGAGGCCACGTATGTAGCTGTCACGCAAGAACGTGCTTTGTTTCGAAGTACTGAGACCAAGTGCTTCGTTCCTCCTTTGTCCCGGTGACACGGTCAGAAGTACAGTAACGCTCTTCGTTGAATTCAGAGCGACTGTCGCGGACTGGCTGACGCACACTGACGATGGTCCGCCCTCACTGAAGTCGTCATAGATCGTGCAGGATAGTGGCTGAACGAAGGGCTGATCCCACGTCGCAGCCCGAACTTAGCGACACGTAGACGGGTGCGGTTCGACGTGCCACGCGCGCGAGACCTTTGTGTCGAGACTGAATGCATGACGCCATGACATAGAGTCATATGTTCTCTCTCCTCCAGGCGTAGACGCGCGCTGTTGAGGATTCGACCCACTGCAGGCGACGGTCCCGCAGTGAAGAACGCAGGAGATACTCCGTGGAGGCTGCTGGGTGGACGCCTCATTTTATTACTACAACCCAATCTCGTTAGCAACGACGCTCCCACGCCACATAATGAAAGGGACCGGGATGAGAGAAGCTTTCAAGGCTGCAGGCGGTACAGAGACGGTCCTGACCGCATGGTCTGCGGGGAAACCGGGGTCGTTGTGCCTCGAAAGACTTGCATGAGCGCGAGACGATCTCGTCATCTTCTCTTGAAATCTGACTTCTGACTTTCTAATCTCGAGTTCGCAGTCGAAGAACCTGAGCGGGACGTCCCAAAGGGGGAGACCATCGGAAGGAGCACGTGAAAGCCTCCGCCTGCTCCTCTTCCCACCACGTCTAAACATCAGCGTTGACAACGAACGCAGGAGCTGCATGACCTTCCCGGCGGCTCATGTTCCGCTATTGGCGTTTATCACAGGCTTCTCATGGGGCAGTCTTACCCTGGCTCGACGTTCTGTGCTGGCGAAGAAACGGCGCGAGTTGGCTGCTGGTTGCACGTGTCCCCCGCCCGCTGCGCTCTCGTGGGTCCTTCTACCGGCTTAGTGACCGCGCGCCCGGACTCCTTCTGGCGGAAAAGACCGCTGTGTATCGTGCTCGTCGCCGTCTCGTGACCACAGCGCCATCCGCGAACCATGATGGCAGTCGCGATTGTGCTCTCCCCGCATGAACACGCGGCGTCATCCTGATGCGTCCAATTGGCCTCACTCAGCCAGTGGCACGGGGACGCTTGCCTTGTGCGCTGCTCTCGCGTCTCGTGTGGGAACTTGATCATGTGCTGGCGCGCATTCGCGGTCTTGCGATCTTCGACCCGCGTTCGGGCACGACCCGTTACTGCACGACAAAGGATTCATACTTAAGGGCAACGCGCATCAGGCTTCGTTTCCTTGAGGCACTCGACCTTCACTCCCTTGTCCACTCCAGCGATGGTCTGCACACGTCTAGCCGCCGTGGCACTCGCCGTGCTCTCTGCCGTCGATGCGTCTCTCGCGCTCGGCACCACCTGCTCCACGCCGCTCGGTGGCGGCACTGCTGCTTCAGGATCGCCGTACTGGTTGCAGAGTCTTGCCCAGCGCGGCACGTCTCCGTTCAACTCTGGGTACCAAGTCCGTCGCAACGTCAAGGACTTCGGCGCGAAGGGCGACGGTACCACGGACGACACAGCTGCTATCAAGTACGCAGACTCACTCTTCAACCGTCGTCACGTCTAATCGCACTTCAGTGCTGCCATGTCGGCCGGTGGGCGCTGCGGGAACCCTACTGGTTGCTCCCAGTCTACACTCTTCCCGGCTGTTGTGTACTTTCCCAGCGGGTACGTCTTTTCTGTTTATTCATGCATCCGTGCGTCTAAGTCGGGAGCTCACATCTATTGCAGGAGGTACAAGATCTCGACGCCGATTATCTCGTATTGGTACACGGCCATGATCGGCGACGGGCGGAACCCGCCAACCCTCCTGGCCGCTGCCAACTTCAGCGGTATTGCGTTGATTGGTACGCTTCGCCATTACCATTCATTCAACTGTGGTCATCACCATCGCAGATGCCGATCCTTACCTTGGCGGTGACGCGCAGTGGTATGGTACGTCGCAACCATTAGCAGGTACAGCTACAGCTACTGACGCTTCTTTCTAGTCAACCAGAACAACTTCTACCGGGTACGCGCAGCTGTGGCGTAATGTGATAATTACTGACGCTCGCCCAAGTCACTTCGCAACTTCGTCGTCGACCTCACGCCACTGCCGGTCTCGTCTGGCGTCAACGGTCTCCACTGGCAAGTCTCGCAGGCTACCTCCATCTCGAACCTTCGCATCGAGATGTCGAGGGACGCGAGCACAAACCAAGTCGGTCAGTGCTTCACACTCCTGTCCGCACAGACAGTCCATTGACTTCCCACAGGAATGTTCATGGAGAACGGGTCCGGTGGATACATGGGCGACATCACTGTCAACGGCGGCAAGACCGGTTTGAACTTGGGCAACCAACAGTCAGTCCACGGCTACCCATGAAATATCCAGCATTGACGCGAAAACAGGTTTACGGTCCGCAATGTTACGGTGAACAACGCGCAGACCGCCATCTTCGTCAACTGGAGCTGGGGTAAGCTCTCTCCCTCGCTCTGCGGCGCGACGTACTGAGCAAATCTCGTCCAGTCTGGCTCTTCTACCGCATCGCGATCAACAACTGCCCCGTCGGCTTCCGCTTGAACACGGGTAGCACGACGTCGGCGCAGACCACGGGTGCCAGCATCATCGCTGACGCTACCTTCACGAACGTGGGCACTGCCATCCAGACGACGACGAACCAGCCCTCCACGTACGCCAGCGGCTTCGTCCTCGACAACATCGTCTTCAGCGGCGTCACAAACGGCGTTGCCGATCAGAGCAACAACGTCGCGCTCTCTGGTGGCTCTAAGACGGTCGCTCAATGGCTCCAGGGCAGCGTCTACACCGGCACCAACTCTGCGTTCAACTACACTCGCAACACTGTCGCGGCGGTCACCAAGCCCTCCGTCCTTCTTGAAGGCGGTCGCTTCGTGTCGCGTCCTCGTCCGCAGTACGAGACGTACGACGTCAGCCAGTTCGTCAGTGTGAAGGCGCTTGGTGCGAAGGGCGACGGCAGCACGGACGACACTGCTATCTTGAAGTCGATCTTCTCGCAGTACGCTGGCTGCAAGGTCAGCCCAGATCGCTACTCGCAATGAACAATCTACTGACAATACCCGTCTCCAGATCATCTTCTTCGACGCCGGCATCTACAAGGTCAGCTCGACCATCACTATCCCCGCTGGCACCCAAGTCATCGGCGAGGCATGGTCGACCATCATGGGCTTCGGCTCGGCCTTCTCGAACTCGGCCAGCCCACAGGTCGTCGTGAAGGTCGGCGACGCAGGGTCGACCGGCCGCACCGAAATCACGGACATGCTGTTCACGACGCAGGGCCCTGCCGCAGGCGCGATCGTCGTGGAGTGGAATGTGCACGACCCCTCTGGCCAGCAAGGTGTCGCTGGTGCATGGGACACTATCATTCGCATTGGTGGAGCGCGTGGCACCAACCTCCAGAACGCTCAGTGCCCGAAGGGCAGCAACAACCCCTCTGCTTGCTCTGCGGCGTTCTTGGGCTTGCACTTGACGCGCCAGTCGAGCGCATACCTCGAGGGGCTGTGGGTGTGGACTGCTGATCACGTACGTGCCCTCCTGAAGCAATTGAGATGGAACTTAACACTCCTGCAGGACATTGACGGTGACCCACAAATCACGGTCTTCTCTGGACGCGGTATCCTGTCGGAGAGCCAAGGACCCGTCTGGCTCATTGGCACTGGATCGGAGCACAACGTCCTCGTCCAGTACAACATCGCGAACGCTGCCAACCACTTCTTGGGAGTCATCCAGACCGAGTCGCCGTACTACCAGCCTGTTCCCGCTCCTCCAGCTGTGAGTACTGCGTACTCGTTTGCGCCCAATGCGAGACGAATTCTGATGTCTTTCCTACGACGCAGCCGTTCTCGATCAACGCCGCGTACCAGGACCCGACCTCGTTCAGCACGCCCGGCAATGCTTGGGGTCTCCAGGTCAAGAACTCGAGCAACATTCTGATCTACGGCGCTGGCTTGTACAGCTTCTTCAACGTATGTCCCGTCCACCATATCGCTCGCAGAGCCCGTCATTGACCCTGCTGCAGAACTACGTTGCGGACACTTGCGTCGGGCCCGCGAACTGCCAGAACGCGATCGCGAACATCGACACTGCGTCGAGCAACGTCGTCATCCTCGGCTTGTCCACTGTCGGTGTCACGAACATGCTGAACGTGAACAACGCCGCTGTTATTGCCCAGAGTGCCAACAGGTTTGGTACTCAGGCGACAGCCATCAAGTGGACGAGGTAAAGATCTTACGACGCGATGTCATCTTATTCGTTCCCTTTACGGTCCTGTTCATGTACTTCGTGTCTCGTCCTGTGTATCCAACGTAGCAGCAGCAAATCACGAACCCTCTTTTTTGCACACGCACCTCACTCGCTGCCATACGTTACACATTTCAGGAAGCTGTTCAAGTACGTTACATATTTGATAACATTACACCATCAAGAGTCAAGACTTGTCTGCGAACTTGTCCACAACCTTCTGCTCGCACAGTCGATATGTATCGACAATATTAGAGTAGACGTGGGTAATGTCGCTTCGTGCATTCTTGACGAGCTTCAGACTACCGTGCACTACGCCACTGACGCCGGCGGCATGCATGGCGAGAACGGCGCCGCCGACTGCAGCACCCTCCTTGGTTTCCGCAATATAAACGTCCATGCCGAATATGTCCGCGGCGAGCTGCTGGATGGTGGCGTTGACCGACCCGCCGCCGACGAGGATAAGCCGACGTAGCGCTTCCTCGTGCGCAGGCAAGATGGCCAGAAGTCGCGCCTTGATGCTAAGCAGCTGGCTCTCGAGGATTGCGCGCGCATGTACGTGTTCGTCGAGGTCTTTTCGCTTCACCTCCTCCGCGCCACGAAAGAAGAACTCGCCATGCACGAGAGGGGGGATGATCTCTACTTCTGGGAAGTAGAAGCCGAAGATACCGCCGTTTCCAGGCTCGGTCTTTGCGACGTCCGCGTCGAATTCGTCCCACGAGCGCGACGGGCCGCGGACGGCCTCTCGTGCGAGGGCGCCGTTCTTGTAGCACAACATGACTATGCGCGCACGCCGCTCGAGCGGGTGGGCAAGGAGATGCGATGTCGTGGTGCGCAGCGGTGGTTCGTCAGCCGGTGGGGTCGAAAGTAAGAACGTTGTCGAAGTCCCCAACGAGAGAATCGCGTCTCCGGGTGTGCTGACTGCGATAACGCTGGCGGGATTATCACCGGTCCATGGGGTTACGACACAATCTGCACGATACCGTCAGTCAGCAAGCTGCAGGTGAAGGCGGATTACGAGGTGGTGTGTTCACCTGGAGAGAAGCCCCAACGCTCGACCCACCACTTGCTGACCGTGCCCCAGCTGACACCACCGAGAACGGGCTCGGCGCCGAGTTTCGAGCGCAGAGCGGATCCACCGCAGATATCGAGCAGCTTGTCGTTCCATTTATACGTTACGATGTCCATGAGGTTCATTCCCGACGCGTCGCCGACTTCGATGGGTGCGAACGCGCCGAGGAACAGCGAAGCCGCAAAGGACGAAACGAGGGAGATGTGCGCCGTCGCTTCGTACGACTCTGGTTCTTCTTTGTACACCTAGAAGAGCATTAGAGAATGCGAAACAGTGCTTCATGTGCGCGCGTACCTTCAAGATCTGTGGTCCAGTGAACCGTTCGTACGCGCGACTTCCTGTGAGGTCTGCGAGAGCTTGCGCGCCGCCTGCCGCCTCGGTCAGAGTCTTGCACGCTGCAGTCGTCGACGAGTCCATCCATATCGGCGCGTCTGGGCGCGAGAACGCGTGCGGGACGAGCTGCTCAGCGAGTGATCTGCCAGCATCGAGCTGGGCGAGCAGCGTTTCGCCCTGTTGCGACCACCATACAGAGCCGTGTTGCTGTTATGTCTGGTCAGCTGCTTTTCAGAAATTGCAGTCGCGCGCACCTGTCCCGAACCGCTAACTGCAGCAATTCGGTCGAACGGCGCGTTGGACGCCTTGAGCCTGGCCATGACGACGTCGAGCGCGTCAATTCACATGGCCACGGGCGCCGTGACGCGGCCATTGGGACCATGATGAGCGCCGCCAGACGTCTTGTGCTGGGGCAGATCCGAGTCGAAATGGACGGCGGCGGCGTGGGCGACGGCGCCTGCTTTGGTGACCAGGACCGCCTTGAGCTGCTGACTGCTCAGGTCGAGTCCGAGATACAGAGCTTCTGAGCTCGCCATCGTCGAGCGTCGCAGGCGAGGCGCACAACGAGATTATTATATGGCGAGCGACAGCAAATATTCCGACCCCTGACCATCCGTGGCGACGAGCTCGCGCTCCAGAACGACGCACAACGCCCAACGAAGCCCTAGCCCTGGAATCAAGGCCGCCATCGTTTGCCCCGGCCGCGGCGCTGTCTGGCCCCCATCCAACCCGCAATTCTGCGCACACTGATCGTATTCTCCGTATTCCTGCCTGGACATTCGCTGTGTCGCCGTCGTGGTCGACCTGGGCGCCAGCGAGCTCGTGTGATCAACGCCCTCACTGACCTTCAAGTACGGAGTCGTCCGGGGACTGAGTCTATCGCGCGGCACCTCTTCTTCCTCCCGGCGCACGCGACCGACACCCACCTCGCACTTTCCATTCCCATCTTGCAATTGAGAGAGATCCGCTCACACGTCCTGACAACCCCTATTGACTTTCCTGCTCGCCAACATGCTTCTTGACGCATTCAAAAACTCTTTGGTACGGTTCCCAACTTCCCCGTGCCCTCGAAAAACAACCTTACCCATAATTTGCGTCTCCCGACCCAGCTTGGTCATTCTCGCGCGCGCGATTCGTTGAACTGAGCTGCCGTTGCGACGTTTTGTGACGATCCCGCTTCTTCGCGTTTGGAGACATCTGTTCAAGTTCATGTGAGTCCATGCGCTCGCACATCCTTCTTCCCCCTCCCACGCACCCTGCTCGAGGCGATCTCTTCAATATACTTATCTTATGCTCCCCTTCGGCCGCGCGTGTCCCCTCTGAGCGTTGTGCCCGGTTGCGAGCCTTTGAGCGTTCCCATCGACCAGACCGACACTAACCTCACCGCCGTCGATAGAACTCGTCCTGTGCGCGACGCGGGTACCGAGAGCCCTTCTCATTGTCCACTCCGAGACCGAACCGGACGTGCCGTCAATGCTGATTGCCTAACCGCTGCAAGAGACGTATACACGCGTCCATGGTCGTCTTTCCATCCCTCGAACATCATGATGTTGACACGGAGCGTGTCGTCCAGCACGAAGACGAAAGGTCGCGAGTTGCGGTCCGGGTGTGGAGATCTTCGCTCAGACCGAAACTGACACCGAGTAACACGAACCGGCCGGGACAACAGCGCCGCCGCCGCGACAGGATACGCAAGAACGACGAGTCCAAGTCTCGATCATACAAAGAATGCTAGAACTACCATACTTATCCGACTGTCGCACGTTACATTCTCTCAGACCTCTCTGGCAAGCGTGGGGATAGCACGAAGCAAAATCTGACATTCACGTCTGGCTAGCATGACCGCGGCCATGATAGTGGCAAGAGCTGTTGTCTGATTATCTGATCACGAGTATCGTCACTAGTGTATAAAAATAGTGTCCATTTCACATCACACCCCTGCTCACAAGCCGCACTTGCTCTCGGCGACCTTCTTGTACATGACATTTGCCACACCAATCTTCTTCGCCTTGCCGCCCGTCAACTTATTCATCGCGTTGAGACCCATGTTGAACGTATCCGCCTTGTCGATCGCGGTAAAGTAAACGCTCGTCCCGTTGTAGCTGAGCTGGTAACAACTCCCGCACGCCGCAGAGTTCCAGCCCGTAACGGCCGGGGCACCGCCGACGTAAGGGAACGTCTCGAGCGCCCCGATGGTCTTGTAACCCTTTGTGTTCAGGCCGTGCGAACCGTCGGAGCAGGCGATGTTAAGCGTCGAGAGCTTCGAGTTGTCGTACACTGTGTCGTAGGACACGGTGCCCTTCGAGCTCGTCGTCGCAGCGAGCGAGAGCGAAATGGGGAGAGCGGCGGCGATGACAGCGGAGAAGCGCATGTTGGGTGATGTGAGACGAGTTGAGAGTTGGCAGTGAAATCAGAGTGTGCCTGCACAGAGCATTTATACACAGTCTGAGAGGCATATCACGATCGCAGCGTTGCCTCACGAGACGTCTCGGAGTACGCGAGACGCGTCTGCGGGCCGAGCGGTACATGCGCGAGCTGTTGAATAATACTACCACGGCCACCGCCGCCACCGTGACTTCCGCCGACGAAGAGTGAATTAGTAGCCTGAGCCGGCAGATGTGTAAAGTCAACGGAGCTGAGGACATGTACGGAGACGTGCGCCGCCGTCCTCCAGGCCCGAGGGAATGAGATGTAGTACCTGCCCGCGTGAGCCAGCTTCCCGCGTGTTTCATTCGCGAGCACCTTCAATGAGACGGCGTAGAGGTATGTGACTTAGCTGCCACGCACCGCGGAGTAGAGAACCTCGATCGCTCCGTACCGGCATCCTCCGACCCAGCCTCCGCGACTCTAAAAAACGGTTGCAGCTCAAACAACACTACACGATAAAAACTACGCGATTTCCTGAGCAGCAGAAGCAAAAGGGCTCAGCCGGGAATTGAACCCGGGGAAGCAAAAGGGCTCAGCCGGGAATTGAACCCGGGGCCTCGCGCATGGCAGTCACGTGACTGGGATATACACCCGAAGCGCGAATCATACGACTAGACCACTGGGCCGACGCACGTGATCCCGGAGCTATAGTCAGGATCCATTACAAACAACGAATATGTTCCAGACGTGCACAGGCGATGTACACAATGACAAGTGCATGGCCATCCGTCCGTCCGTCCATATTTTCTTAGACCTATTGATCCCGGTGCGCTTTATAAGCCGTGGAATCACGGAGCGTAGATCACGGACCCGGAACCAGATGCGGACTCGGAATGATGACGCGACGCGTACAGCGGCATAACCCGCACCTTGCCTCTTGCAACGCACTTAAATGGAGCATGCCATCCTCATAATGCCTACAAGGCACCCTCTACATGAGCGACGTCGATATTCTCGTTCTCGGCGCGACCGGTTTCACCGGCAAACTCATCGTCAAGTACCTGGCGTCGCATCCTGAAAAGGCGACCTTCAAGTTAGGTGTCACCGTGCGCAGCAAGGCCAAAGGCGACGCACTTCTAGCACAGCTCGGTCTCGTGCAGGAGTCAGTCACCGTCATAGAGCTGGATGTAGCGAACTCGGCCCTGGTCGAGGCGGCTGTGACGCGTACGAAAGTGGTCATCAACACCGTAGGGCCATTCTGGAAGCATTCCACTCCCGTCATCAAGTGAGACTTACATGCCTCACTATCTCTCTGTATCGACGTCTGATGTGGAATTCCAGGGCGTGTGCCAGACAGGGAAAGCACTACGTGGACACGACCGGTGCGTTTGGCTACGTGTCTAATCTACTCTTCCACTGACACAAAGTCTCGAAGCCGAAACATTCTGGATACACAGCGTTCTTCACGAGTACGCTACTCCTACTTTCGACGCCTCTGGAAGCTGACATGCATACAGAGTGGATTCACTTGCGTCGCAAACCGGAGCTATCATCGTACCCTCATGCGGTCTAGACTCCTTACCCGCAGACCTCAGCGCTTTCCTCTCAGTTCGCGCTCTCCACAACTACTGTGACTCCCATCGCATCACGTGGTCTGGTAGTGGTCGCTCGCTTACCAGCTACGACATGCCGATCTCTCCTAGCGGCGGTACTCTCGATACGGTGGCGTTTGCATTATCGTCCGTACCGCGGGAGGCACTTCGCGAGTCCCTTCAGCCATACGCACTCAGCCCTGGTGCGTCCGCTTGTCTTCTTCCTTCCTGTCTGTTTGACGCTTGTGCTCCTTCAGTGAAGGGATCAGAGTCCCCCGTGTACAGGTTCATCTACCGCATGCGCGACGCCAAGTACTCGTGGGGTTCTTTCTTCCTCATGTCCCCTACCAACCGTGCGATCATCCATCGGAGCTGGGGGCTGTTCGAGCGGCAAGCGCAGTCCGGCAGCCCTGGCGCATCGTACGGTGCTGGATTCGAATATGACGAGTTCCTCGCGGCGTCGAATCCGGTATTCGCATTCTTAGGCAGCATGTCGATCGCGATCGCCGGACTGCTCATTTTCTTGTCGCCGGTTGAGTTGCCTATTTTATGAATGAGACGCAAACTAATGTCATACTGTTTCAGGTGCGATGGCTCATCAAGAAAGTCGTCCCGCCTGGCTCTGGTCCGTCGGAGAAGTAGGTGATATATTTGCTACTGCGCTCGAGATACTCACTCACAGTTATCATAGAGCAATGAACAAAGGCTATATCAGGGCAACGAACGTGACGCAGCTCGCCGGTGACGCTCCCATCCGCGCACGGACCGAGATTGTCGGGAAAGGCGATCCACTCTATCTCCTTACAAGCGGTACGGGACATGGCCCATGTCACGCATCGACGACTGACACCGCAACCGTAGTAATGATGTCTGAATCCGCTCTTGCTCTTCTCTTCACACCGCCTGAGACGCTTGGTCCGCTACCCGCCGCTGGTGGTCTCCTCACGCCCGCCACTGCCTTGGGACAAGTCATTCCGGATCGTCTGCGCCGCACCGGTCTCTTCGATATCACCTCGCAGATTTTGGACAATGGAGCGCAGGAAAGCGTCTAGAGGCGCAGTTCAGCCCAAGCATATTCGAGGTTATGCTCGCCCTGTAGATGGTCTCCGAGTCGTCTCATGTCTGTACGCAGTCCGTTCCAACGCTGTCTGGTAATCAAGCATCTAACGTTTCGCCTCGCACTCAAATCGTCTGCTATCGTCAGTGCTTATTGTTTCATCGCATACCTGTCTCTAGTTTCAGAACCTGCACACACTGGTACAACGAATCTTTGTTTTCCAACACCCTAAAGTACATGTACACCCACGAGCTGATACTAAGCAGAGCCATCTTCAGTAGGCAGGGGCCAGAGTGCACTGCTCGCCTCCTTGGCATAGGTCTC
Organism: Exidia glandulosa HHB12029; assembly: GCA_001632375.1. NCBI lineage: Eukaryota > Fungi > Basidiomycota > Agaricomycetes > Auriculariales > Exidiaceae > Exidia > Exidia glandulosa. The sequence goes on from KV426340.1 coordinate 11,861, forward strand.
AACATCGTGACCAAACATGAAGAACCGGAGGAGCATGGCTGTCCGTAGTCGGTAAGATAAAGAAAATTGGTGTTTGAAGTACTCACGATTCGTCGTAGCTGTCTTCATGCCGTATCCCTGGGTACGCGATAGATACTGGATCGCATCGGCGCGATGCTTGCGCACATGCTGGTAGACCGAGAGCTTGAAGGGAATCTCTTCGGCAGGTGTTGCCCCGCGCTTGAAGATGACACCGAGAGCAAGGGCGTCCTCAAGCGCTTGGCAGGCGCCTTGTCCTTGGACTGCATCGAAAGTTTATAATCTCGACACACAGACTATGAAAAGACTCACATGGCAGCATTGCGTGAGCCGCATCTCCGAGGAGAGCCGTCTTGCCCTTGATCCACGTCGGAAATGGGAAATGCTGGCGCAGCGGCCACAGACGAATCTGATCCTTCGGTGCAAGCTTGATGATGTTCAAATACTTCTCGTCGAATTCCGTAAACTGCTCGAGGATATCCTCAATCGTCGCAGGACGGTTCCAGTCTGTTGCAAATGAGCACGATGTTAGAGTGAGGGAGAAATGCAGCTTACCATCTCCAGCACGACCCTCAGGATCAGGGTGGAAGCATAGCACGTTGAGCAGCGTATTGTCGCGACAAGGGTAGAACATCAGGACCTTCTCGCCGCCTATGACTTGTCGAAGCCCAGGGCGACCTTCAATAAGGAAAGCCTTATCTGGATCATCTGAGATAGCCTCTCGCGGGAGAAGGAAACGGAAGGCCGAGCGGCCAGAGAACGATGGCTTCGGGTCTTCGTGGGGCGCGAGGACTGCTGCACGGATGGCTGACTGAAAGAAGAGCTGAGTGTCGCGGGGATCATGAGGTAGCAATGGGAGACACGTACGCGAATGCCGTCCGCAGCGATGAGAATGTCTCCGGAATGAGTTTTCCCATTCTCGAGCGTGATCGTCGCCGTCTCTGGGTCTGCGCCGACAACCTTGGAACCAAGATGGAGCACGGCTGGAGGACCGAACGTCGCATCATTAGTCTCTCCTGTAGCTAGTTCTCGAAGTTCTCCGTGCAAGTCCGTGCGGTGAGCTGTGAACCAAGGCTGGATTCATAGCGAGTCAGCAGGGTGCGTGGGAATTGCACGAGTCTAAGCGACGGCGTACCGAGCCGAACGCCTTCTCCGCCATACGCGTGTCCATCTCTGGCTGAGCCGTCCCATCGGCATTGAAGATACGCATCTATATCACGATTGAGGAGAGTGAGGAAGTGCATCAGAACCTCAGGTGTGCTTCGCCGGTCCGAGAAAGCAACTCGTACGTACTCCTTCCTGCGGAACGACGCGCATGCGTTCCGGCGAACATCCCAGCTTGAGGAGAACGCGCGTCGCGTTGGGGTGCAGACCCACAGCCAGCCCAACCTCGCTCGAGAACTTGGACTGCTCGAAAAGCTGCCGCGAACGTGTCAATCGTCGACGATCATCCCTAATCTGGGCGACTCGCCTCGACGACGTGGCCCTGGCGACGCAGCGCGACTGCGGCAGCAAGGCCACCGATGCCTGCGCCGACGATGAGGAAGCGCAGTGGGGGATGGACGGGGAGCGATGGTGGGCCGGACATGATAGCGGTTGAAGGAAGAGAGGTGTCAAGCCGCGGACTCCGCGGGGCGTGCTCGAGGTCGAGAGCATCGACTTATCTACGTACTTTCGGTGTACGGTCCGATCCCCTGTGTGTTTACATCATGCAGGATCATCAGCCGGATATCCCGGCAATCAAGGGCGTAAGGAGTAAACGCCGATGAACGCCGGTGCCTAACGCTCAGGCCCTCAGGGAGTCCAGCAGGAGAAAGATATGGATAGCTAATTGCAGCAGCAAACGTTCCAGCGTCTAACTTACTCGATGTTGATGCTCCAGTCCTCCACAATCCTGACCTTGGGGTCTTTGATAATGAGCTTGCTCGCAGCGCCCTCCTTCTTGCCCTTCGCGGCACTTCCCTCCACCCACTGGAACTCCAACGCGCCAACGCCAGGGGCCGTGACGCTCTTCGGCTTAGCCGATAATCCGAGAATGACGACCTTCTCCACGCGGACGTCCTTGATGCTCTCAGCGTACGCGTTCTGCTTGGGATCGTACACGGCGAGCTCGACACCGTCGGCCGCTTTGCCAGGGTTCAGGGCAACGAGATCCTTGCTGCTCAGCTTGCCCTTCGCGAACTCGAAGGCGCGCCACACGAGCGCTCCAGTGCGGAAGTCGTACGACTCGCCATCGTCCAGGTACAGCTCGCCGGTCGCGGCGCCATCGCGATCCAGAGCGACAGTAAGCATGAAAGGATCGCGCTTCATGAGCGGGCTAGCGCGACGCGGGCGCTCGCGCGTCGGTATAATCGAGCCGCCGCGAATGAAGAGCGGGATCTGGTGCAGCTCGGCGGCTACGGTGATCTCCTTGCTGCCGCCGCGATAGATGGCGTGCGTAAAGTAGTCGTAGTACGGCTGGTCGTCGGAGAGGTAAACCTTTGCCTCTGTCGTGTCCGGCGTCGTGACGGGGCGAACGAGGAGCGAGTTGCCGACGTAGAATTGCTCGTCGATCGAGAAGCCCTTGTCGTCCTTCGGGAACACGACATACTGCGGCCTATGATGCAGTGTGATCAGTACCGAGAATATTAAAGTACAGGTCAAACCCACCTGAGGATAGGGAGGCCACGGGTAGCCGCATCGTGGAAGAGTGTATACCACACAGGAAGGAGCGAGTAGCGCAGACGGAGGACGGAGCGCACAATGCTCTTGTACGGCTCCTCCAACAGATACGGCTCGCGACGCTTGGTGTCGATATGCGCATGTGCGCGGAAGAACGGCCCAAACGCGCCGACCTGGTACCAGCGCACGAGCATCTCGGGCGGCGGGTTGCCAAAGAAGCCGCCAACGTCAGCTGTACGACCGTTTAGTAGGCTACGTGGCGCAGTGTAAAGCACGTACCGCCAGCGAAGGTCATGCCCGCAATACCGTTGGAGAGCACCATGGGGATACCAACAGCCATGTGCTCCCATGTACCCATGTTGTCGCCAGTCCAGATCGCACCGAAGCGCTGGGAGCCGGCGAAGAAAGAGCGGGACAAGACGAAGGGGCGCATCTCAGGGCTCGTGCGCTCGCGCGCGGCGATGGAAGTCGCATTGTGCTACGCAAAGGTCAGTACGTGCCGTAGGCAGTCACAAGTAGACGTACATAAAGCATGCCGTTGATGTTGTGGATATCACGGTGCTCCCAGCCGCCGTAGTGAATGAGGTCCTTCTGCATCGTGATTTCAGGGCCGTTGAATACGGACGGCTCATTCATGTCGTTCCAAATGCCCAGCTTCGGCGTGCTCTGCGCCCAATGCCACTCGCCCTTGGGCACGTCCTTCGGGTCAGTCTTGAAGATCGTCTTCCAGAAGTCCCAAGCGACGGGGTTGAAAAAGTCGATCCACGACGAGCTGCCGGGCCAGCACCATCCCTCGTACTCGCCCTCGCCGTTGGCGGGCTTGACGAGCACGCCGAGGTCGGACGCCTTCTTGTACACGGGATAGCTCTGCTCGCGCTTGAGATG
>KV426340.1:23035-48338 GCA_001632375.1 Exidia glandulosa HHB12029
TCTGAGCCGCAAGTAACGTCCATTTTCAGAAAACATTTACACATCGTCCCGCTACCAAGCTTCTAATCTCCGGGTCGTAACGCACGGCTGCTTCGTTTCGCGTCGATAGCCACCGTGAGTGTCGACTCTCCCGCGCTGTGTACAGGAAAGCTTACTCTTTTCCAATCCTCGTTCGGGCCAGCTGGCGTTGGAATATCCTTCCGCATACACAACAAGAACGTGGCACAGCCATATGAGGTACGTCGTCGTAATTTTCGCTTTCTGTAGCAAAACATTTACACATCGTTATAGAGCCGACCTATCGCTCACGAGATTCTGGCGCTCGGATGGTTAGACTGTCGATCTCGAGTCGTGGTATCTGTCGCGCACGGTACGTTTCCCGCCGTCTCTCTCCTTGCACCGCGGCTGATTGATAGTTGTTTGTCAGGTCTTGTCTTCTCCCCACCGCTTCCGCCCCGCGTCGCGCGCGTACCTCGCGTAGACGCTCCGAACTTCGTGTCTCCAACAGCGTCGACCTTTGCGCGAAGCGCTGGTGTGCGCCTTTAGCGTGTAATTGGCGTCTCACCCATCACACGTGCAACGAGAGCGTCCGTCTCAGGATGAATCTGTACTCTCGGGTTTCCTACTCGATGGTACGTCATCATCGTGTTTTTGACTTGGTGTTTGACGTTAAGCCACAGTGTATAATGTGCTGTACGAGCGTATAATGCGCCGGACGAGCTGTGCCGAACGTTCGTGTTCTCGGCGTCGTGTACGTATGGCCACACGAGGTACGTATGGCTACACGAGGTACGCTTTCGTAGCTGCTGGACGTCGCTGACACGATCGCTCGTTGCAGGACTCCACTCTTGTGCGATCGTCGACTTCGGGTGCCGGACACGTCGGGAACTCGACTCGTCCTAATCTCTATCACGCGTGTCTGTACGGGATACACTCACTATCAGACCTCTTTCCACCCTCATTGGTCCCCGTTGCGCGCTTCGTCCCGGCTGTGAAGATATTCGGTGTTCATTCGGCAAAGGTGCGCATTTCACCCACTTATCCCTGATCATCCTACGCCATTAACGCGTATTCTGGCTCGCCGTTAGGTGTCATATTGACGTGCGAGACGGCTTCCCATCTCTGCCTGAGCTCCGGAAAATATGGCGATTTTTGGAGAATTTCGCGCAACGGAGCGATTTTGACTCGATATCCCATTCCAATTTACGCGTGATCCATCTCTACCAGCTGATCTACACCCCATATTGCCGTAGTTTCCCTCCCAGCTCAATCCCATCTCTGTACAATCCCACTTTTCTTCCGCATTTGTCCGGATTTCGTCATTCCCCGCCCCTCAGACCTCCAAATTCGCGTGCAACGAGTTTTTAGACCCATTTAGTCGTACCTCAACCCTGCTCTACTCGTGTTCGCGATTCGAGATTGTATATTACGTCAACCCAAATATAGAGATTTCGTCCGAATCTGAACCGCTCGAGCAAGCTGTCTTGAAAGTCTCCTCAGGGTCTCATCTCGTCAAACCAAGGAATTTGCACCAGGACATGCACCAGGAACGTACCCTGAAGCCTCCTCTGCGCCCTTTACTCGTCACTGCGCCAGGATCCTGTCCAGGAGATACGGCGATACGGTGGTTCGGGTCAATTCAAATAATACATTTTCTGGTCCCCCTCCAAATTTCTCAAAAAGCGGTCATAAGTCTCCGTACTGCGAGACGGGGAGACGGCGCGCAAGACCCAGGAATTCACCACTCACGCAAACATCTTCGGTGCAAACACGTCTATTTCCCAAACACTATGTACACGCTCGGTCTTCCATCCCTCGTACTCGCCCTCGCCGGACGCCTTCTTGTACACGGGGTAGCTCTGCTCGCGCTTGAGATGCGGGTCGACGATGACGACCATGTGCCGCTCGTTCTTCTCGACGTCCGCAAGCATCTCGAGCGGGTCCGGGAAGCCCTTCTCGTCCCAGATCATGTACTTGTGGTCCGGCGAGTACTCGATGTCGAGCCAGAACACGTCCACGGGGAACGCGTCCTCGTCCATGCGCTTCTGCACGGACCGCACGTCGTCGGAGCTCACGTAGTTCCAGCGGCACTGGTGGTACCCGAGCGCCCACGCGGCGGGCATGGCGCTCGCGCCCGTCAGACCCGCGTACTGCTCGAACACGCGCTCCGGCGTGGGACCTGGGATGAGCAGCAGGTCGAGGATGCCGGACTCGGAGATCCAGTGCGTGTTGGCCGACTTGGTCGTCGGGTAGTGCACGTCCACCCACGTCTCGGACGCGACGAGGTTGAGCACGGCGACTGTGCTCGCGGCCGAGTGCGCATGCAGGATGGGGATGGAGCCGTACAGACCGAACGCGGACGACGCAAGGTACTCGAACACGTCGAGGTTGTACAGACGGTACGGTTCGTCAAAGTGCGGGTCCGGACCAGTAGTCGAAGGCAGCGCGAGCCGGGTGGCACGCTGGGGAATGCCGTAGAGGTGCGAGTGGTGCGGGAAGTTGATGTCAAGAGACAACGACTCGGGGCCCTTGGGCTTGGAGTCCTTCCAGGAGTTGAACTGCTCCTCCCAGTATCCGTCCTCTTCCTCGCCCTCGAACCAGGCATTCGGGTTGACAGGTTTCGGCGCCTCGAAGACAGCCTGACCTTCGCCCTCGACAGGCGTGGCTTCAGGCGTGGCAGACGAAGCAGACTCCCCTCCGCGCTCCTTGCGGAAGTGTTCCATGTGCAGAAGACCCTTGCCGTTAATAACGACCTCCTCCTTGTTGCCGCGAAGCAGAACGACGCGCAGGGGCTTGTACTCGATGCGCAGCTTGTTCTCGCCGTACGACGCAGTAACATCCTTCTTGCCCTTGACCCATTCGACAGACGAGCTGATAGTCGGCTCCTTTACGAGCACCCAGTCCGCTGTGCCGTCGTAGCGCTTCCGCCAGCCACGGTATTCGTCCATGCGCACACGAGCAACTCCATCGTCGTGGATGCGGGCCTCCAGAGTAAACGAGATGTCTGGGTAGAGCGCAGTCTTTACGCGCGCCGAGAGCGCTGCCTGGCCTTGTACGAGCTCTATCGTGGCCGGGTCGAGAGAATACGGAGACTGCCACGTCGCGCTGGCGTTGGCGGCGCGCTCAGCTAAGGCGCGACCACGGCGACAGAACGCAGACTGGGAGCATTTCTTGAAGTCGTGCTCCTTCAATGCGAGAGCACTAGGCGCTGCTATAAGCAGCGAAGTGAGAAGTGAAAGGACAAGCATTGATTGGAGCCGGTCGGTTGAACCCGCTTCTTGGCCTCCTGGATTTCTGGTTTTGCAACCATGTACGTCTACGCCTATTCGGGTCGCCTCCAAAAAGTCTGCGCTGTGAATACATTCACAGTGTTGACTCGGCGTTTCTATGGTGCACTCATTGCAAGCTGCAGCCTCCAGTGGCACCATAGGGGCTTCCACTGGGCAGCTGTAGATGCATGTATTGCAAGCGTTAAGGTCTGAGTAATATGTCCCCCAGGGCGATAGACTTGAGACAACTTTGTCTCGTCCTTATTGATCGCCTAAGGTCTTCAAAGGACACAGCATGTGCAGACGGGTCAGTGCAGACTCAGTGTAACACTGGATTTTGGGCACGAACACCCGGAGCTTTTCCATTACGGGCCGCCGGCGAAGAGGACCCTGCACGCTGGTGTCGGCGTCGTCGAGCCATTGGTCTCTCATGCTGTGTTGCGCGCATTGGTACGGCTGATTCGGACATCTGCACGACAGCTCACCGCCCCCCACCGCCTGTTGATCGCCGGCAAAAAAGCCAAATCGCAGCCTGCTCCTCCTGGCGAGTCATGAAACATCGCGCCCAAGACGGCACAACCCTGACTCACCCTAACACTGGCCATATATAACCACCCAGACCAGACCAGACTCGAACCGACCACCAACAACCATGACCACCGAGGCAGCATTCGTTGCCTACCCCTCGACACCAGCTTTCGCGCACTTTAGGAAATCGGTCTACCGTAACAGTCAAGAGTCGCGACCCGAGGTTCTCGCATCGCCGGAGTTCCAGCGCATACCGACGCGGGGCAAGTTCTTCGGGACAGTAAAGCTCCACGGCACGAACGCGACCGTCGTCTTCCTCAACGGCGACTCCTCCACCGCGCATGCGCAAATACAGTCGCGCTCGCGCGTCATTGACGCGAAGACGGACAACGGCGGCACTGTCGCGCACCTCTCTCGCGCACCGCTTCCGGAGCTTGTCGCGCAGATCCTCACCGCCGCAGGTCGGAAACCCGGCGAGTTCACAGAGCTCATGGTCGCTGGCGAGATGGCGGGTCAGGGCATTCAGAAGGGCGTCGCAGTCGCGTATATGCCCCGCTTCTTCGCCATCTTCAATATTCGCATAGACGGCGAGTGGGTCGACATGAGACGTTTCAAGGACGTCGCGCTCCCTGCATACCGTATCTTCAACGTCGCAGCATGGCCGACGTACGAGATTGATATCGATCTCGTTGGAGAGACAACAGAGGTGGTGGCACGGATGAACGAGCTCACGGACGACGTCGTGAAGGCGTGCCCGGTCGGCGCGGCGCTGGCGCACGAGGTACAGGCCGCCAAAGCAGGACAACAGATAATATGGGCCGGCGAGGGTGCGTCTGACCCTTATATGCGCATTATGATTCGCTGACAGTGGCACAGGGATCGTATGGACGATGGTCGAGTCGCTCGAGGATGGCGTACCGCTCAGCAGAAAGGAGCTGCTCAACTTCAAGACGAAGGGCGAGGCGTTCAAGACGACAGCGCATGCACCGTCTCTCGCGCGCGATGCAGACGCAGTTGCGAGGGCCGCAGCCTTCGCGCAGTACGCCCTCGCCGAGCGACGGTTCGAGCAGGGCATCGAGTACTTGGAGCAAGAGCTCGTGCAGGAGGGCAAAGCAGGCGACTCGCCGTACCAAATGCCACTCTTCTCAAAGTTCGTGAGCTGGGTCCTTGCGGACGCGCTCACCGAGGAGAAGGACAAGATGGAGGAGATGGAGGCGGACCCGAAGCTCGCCAAGTCGGCGCTCTTCGAGAAGACGAAAGAGTGGTTCATGGCCAAAGTAAAGGCCAACGGGGGTTGAATTGCGGCCAGCAAGTATCTGCTCCGTGTTGGCAGTCTGTATAGGATTCTTCATGCGGATGGATAATCATAGAATCCCTTGCCGTTCTTCTTCCCCAGCCATTGCGCGTCGACCATACGCTCCAACAGCACGGATGGACGGTACTTCGAGTCGGCCGTGCCTTGATACAGCGTCTGCTGGATCGCGAGACAAGTGTCGAGACCAATGCTGTGGGGTGATGTCAGTGCTAAGCGCGATCGTGATGATGGAGGGGACACACAAGTCGGCTGGAAGAAATGAGCACATGGACGTCAAAATGTAAGGCCAGCACATACCTAATTGCAGCGGCCCCATGGGGTGGTTCATACCGAGCTTGAGCGTCTTGTCGATGTCGTCGCGAGTAGCAATTCCCTTCTCCAAGCACATTATCGCCTAAGGAGGAGGTGAATGTCCGACTTCAGCTACGGGTTGCCCTGCGCACCTCGTTGATGAACGGCATGAGCAGCGCATTCGACACGAAACCTGGGACGTCTTTCGACATCGTCACCTCTACGTGTTGGTCATCAGCAAGGAGTCCCCGTCGGGGTGAAGGATGTCGCACCTTTTCCGCATGCGAGGGCGAATGAGCGAGCTGTTTGTAACGTCTCTGAGGACGTTTGTAGGCCCGGAATGAGCTCGACGAGTTTCTAATGACATGGAAGCTGTTAGCGGGATGGTCAAGCATGGGGATAGGATAGGATAGAATAGTTTCAAGACAGATAGCTCCCCCATGGGGAAACCTCTGCTCCGTATGCACGCTCAGTCGTGCCACGGATACTAGAGGAACACTTGGACGGATCTTCCCTCGCGATTAAAATGTACCCAAGCACTCCTCCAGCACTAAGTTTCGCGCGCGACCGTCCGACAGGACAGGTCGGCGGCTGATAAAAGCTACACCGTGCCGGGGAATTGTTGTGAAGGTGCAAGCACCTCCAGAAAGAACGATACTGCCTTGCGCATTCTTGCGCACCAGCGGCAGACGACGCTAGTCGGCGCGTGCTCCACGCGTCGCCGGGCCGCGGCCAGAGAGACGAGGACGACATCCGAAACAGAGCCCCGCACTGTCAAGGCCGGGCTGCAAGCTCTGCAGCACACTCCTGGAGGAGCCGCAGGCCCGCCCAACGTCGCCTTCCAGCCCCCGGAAATCAGAAAAATGGTCCGCAGGCGGCGAGCTATTCACCATCGCACGACCAGCACACTCTGCGAGGAGCCGCTGGGATGAGGATGCTCTGGGAACGTCTGCACGTGCGACCACGGAAACAGGAAGACGGCGGAAAGACGTGTAGTGGGGAGAGGGGGAATCAACGCACCATGACTGGAACAGGATTGAAGAAGTGAAGGCCTGTGGAGATGCGTTAGCGAGCATACAACCACAACACCTACGCGTTACGAACCGACAACACGCGAAGCGGTAGCCTTCCCCTCCTCCGAAGCAGCGGATTGACCTGGCTGCAGTGTCGATGCAGCGATCTTGGTGACGCTTATGGAGGACGTGTTGGTGGCGAGGATGGCAGAGGGTGGGAGTGTTGCAGCGAGCTCGGAGAATATGGCCTGCTTGAGTCGCAGATTCTCAGATACGGCCTTGAAGCGCCATCAGTATGAAGTAAGAATTGTAGCAGCCCAAGTTACCTCGACGGTCATACCAACGTCGCGCAACGCGGTAAGGCTGTCGACGACCGTAACGCGTTCGCGAGCCTCTTTCGCGTCTGCAGACTGGAGCGCGCCCTTCTTCGCGTCCTTGTCGAGTAGTTTGTCCATTAGGGCAAGGCCTTTGGCGACCTGGTCCTTGGACGTGTCATACAGCAGAACGGGCACCTTGGCGGGACAAGCATTACAGTCGGTTGTACCCGCGTGCACCTTGTCCTCGTCCACTATGTACAACAATACCCGAACTGCAACCATGTCCTCTGAGCGTCCCCCAGACCGAGGACGTCACTCGGACGAGGACTTGACGCGCACTTCTGGACGCGCCATTCCGTGGACATGACGTCGAGTCTGTCTACCGCGACGAGCTGGCCGTCACCGTCAAAACCGCGCCCGCGCTCCCGAGCTCAAGGTGCGTACCGCGTGTCCAGTCCAGGGCTGTGTTTCTGACGCATCCGACGCCACCAGCACCAACATCCACGCGCACCTCAACACGTCGCTCACGCACTGCACACGCGACCGGCGCGTTCTTCTTCCTCATCAACGACCTACTACCGATTCAGAACGGACGCGTCGACCTTGTCAATGGCGGCGAGTTCGAGAGCACGAGATCAACCTGCCCAACCCGACATCGACAAGACTGACCCTATTCGGCGGTCGCTCTAATCGGCGTCGAGGATGCCCTGTCGCCGCACAACGAACGGGCTTCAAGGCGCCCGAGCCGTGCCAGCACCCACCTCGTGACGCGTCAGGGAACGCTTCCAGCGTATCCAGGGCGTGCCGCGTACTTACACGCCCGTTGAACGTGAGAACGCACTTCTAACACGTCTCCCGGTTCACTCACGTTCTGCTACTTGTGCAGTTCGCGTCGGATTCCAGTCTTCCCGGGACGCGTCGACCCTGTCAATGGCGTCAGACACCTCTCCCGCGCGTTGCACGCGATTTCTGGAGTATTGTAGGACGCGAGATTGTGCTTCAAGAGTGGGTGGCGCCGAAATCGCGCGCGCGCGACACGAGTCCCAATATGCAGCTACAGAGCGCATCCGCGCGCGGGTGCGACTGCAAGACCTTTCAGAATTTGTATCGCGCTGGTGAGTTCCGCTTCCTACTTTCGCGTTTTCGGGTTCTAAGCTCCTTCGTCGTTTCGTAGGTATTTGACTCGCCAAGATACCGACCTTCATACGACCTGTACAACGTCTCAGCGCGCGTGAAGAGTAACTCGGGGATGGCGTGGACATACTCAGAGACGTCTGCGAGTACGCCGAGTCGCCGCCTCCGGCGCCCTCGTCAAGTTCGTCTCGGCGCGGGTCCCGCCTCGTCCGCCCTGCAACAGGCATCACAGCGCGCTCCGTGCGATTTCTGATGACGCAGGCATCCTTCGATACCTCTAAAAGCGCGCTGTGCAGTTATTGGGTCGAAAATCGTCGAGATCGCGAGGATGTCGTTCCGGCATCCACGCCGACCTTCACTCAAGACGCGTGCAAAGTAATCGATATCGCATCTGTATTGGATGCGCGCGGTTGAATAGAACAGGTACATACCTTTATCTGTGTCCGTCTCGTTGCGGCGCTGACGTCCATGCCGGTGTCTTGTATCTGTGGCTCCCAGATATGTCAAACCTCGCGTACGCTGAAGCAGACGTCAGTGCAGAGCGCTCGACATCAGTCCATGTCCCGCGCACCTTAATAACTCGTCATTTGCGTTCGGCGGGGCTGTCCATTGCCGCTGTCGCTCGCGACGTCCCCGTACCAAGCCCGCCCTGAATAACTATCGAACAACGTCGGTCGAGCGTAACCACGCATATCGAGGACGAAATACTCACCATATGGACTCTCCTCCGCTCATCGTTTCCGTCGCCTGTGCCGTGCTTGTCGAAATCGTGTCGGTACCGCAACCGGACCAGCGTCCCCAGCGCACATGACGCTCAAGAGCCTCCTACGGCGGGTGCACTGCAAACTGCACCTGTTCGTGGCTTGAAGGGTCGTATACAATGCGTGCGTATTGCGTTTGCTCCTCAATACGTCCGCGGGCTGATGTTGTGCTCGTAGGCGAAACCCAAACTTTCTCGACCTCGTACGACCTGCATACGACGTCAGGCCGCGCTCGAGACCGTCTATATCGAATTCGCGTACCTCCCGCGACCCACAAAATGCGCGCTGTCCATGCCCTGCGTGTCCTCTTCAACGTCGAGTTCGAACCCGACCCCCACTCCCAGACCGAACCTGTGCCATGACGATATCAATTACACCTTCTCGTCGTGCGCGTGGATGAACTGAATAGTACGTACCCTTCATTTCGTGTATGTGATTGATCAGCTGACGATTCCGTCGATTTCTTGCAGTGACCGTGACTCCGATGCACCCGACCTTATAACACCTGCCGGACACTTCAGCGCGTGCTCTACGAGGCGGGTAATGAATATCACCTCTATCACGACCTCTGGAAGCGCTCCGTGCCGTCGCACGGGCCGTTCTCGTCGAGATCGCGTGTATACGTCCCTCAACCCGACAAGGACCTCCAGCCCGAACGCGTGCCGGCGCAATCACTCTTGCACCCGCAATCGGCGTGTATCGTCAACAGAGCGCGTACGTACCCTTTGCTACGTCCGTCTTGTCGCGCTGCTGATGTTCTTGCCGGTGTCTTGTATCTGTGGCGATTTTTGACATTTCCAACCTCGCGCACGCTGAATAAAGCGTCAGCTGGTGGCGCAAGACGTCAGTACACATCATTCGCACTTCATACACTCTTCTTTCGCATCCGGAAACGCCACCTAGCGTCGGAAGTCCCTTGTTTCGTGCTCGTACCACTCCCAGCTGCACGCGGACAGAAGAGCGTCAGTTCGACATCACGATGCGCTTCTATCTCGCTCGACGAACCGCCCGAATGCTCTCCTGTCACTCGCTTCCGTCGCCCTTGCGTTGATTGCGGAGATCGCGAGCGTCTGCATCACGACGGAACTGGGACCCGTACGCTACGAACTGCGTCAGGAAGACACGCTTCGGTTGCCGAAGGTCACGGCGCACCGTCCCCCGTCGTTATTCCGCTCTCTCGAGCGGTACACGGTCATGATTCGGTCGAGTTTAGCTCGACCGACTCGCGGTACGTTGCACCTGTCGAACGGCGTCTTCTGAGCTGACCAGCGTCGTCAGTGAGTCATTCAAAGTACAGTGACAGACGCGAAACAAAGGAGACGCGTCTGACAACTGGAAGGGCCCGATCGTCAAAGGTTGTGACAACGCGCACGACCTTCCCGCGTAGGTAATCACGGACAGCGTGCATCGGCGACGTTCACACTCGGACGTTCTTAGGTACGTGGCGCTTGCGCGTGTGACGTTCGCTGACTCGTCGTACTCAGGATTCACGCCGTCTCCTCGGCCGACTTCCGCACCCTCCGCACACGCGTGTCAGCGAAACGGCGTGCGGGGCGCGACGTCGACCGTGCACACGAGACTCGTACGCACCGAATCGCCTCATCGCCGAGACCGAAACCGAACCGAGAGGACGTACCATCGTCGCTGTGCCCGCCGCGCCGTTCTCACCGCTGACGCAACTGCTTCAGATCTCCACTGACGGCTTCCCGATGGACGCTGTATATAGGTTATTAGATAGTTGAATAGATCGCTTGCGTGACCCCCGACTTTGTGCGCGATGACTCCGCGTTCTGAGACCTACGATGAGCAATTATACACGTCGCGCATGCGTGACAGAGCTCACCATATACCGATTCGCGTGCTCAAAGCACTCGACGACGTGCACTCTGCTTGACGCGACGCGGATTGGCCTTTTGGTGCTTCCGATGAGCAATTATACCAAAAGAAAACGCCGCGCGAGAACTGCAATCAGAGATATGAAGACGTACCTATCGCGAGCGTGTACACCTTCCGCATGCTGTGATTGTGATGGAGATGATACACTGCGCGAGGCCGTCAGGCTGATGCCTACTATGCAAAATGAACGAGACGTGGCGTACTCCCGTCTGCGCGTCGCCGCGAACAACCTCAGCCCCGTTGCCAGCAGACGCCTCAACGGTGGGATGGGGTGCAACTGGAATGGTATCCATCCCTAAGACGTGTTTAATTAGCTCCCGCGACAACATGGGCACTCGGTGAGAGACGAGCGTGTTTCGAAGATAATTGCTGAGCAAGACGCACTACAGTCTTCGCGACAGACGTGACGTTGAGCCCGACGACATCGAAACGTGCGTGGCGCAGGCGGCGACGATGTGAGAGAGAGGAGAGGAAGAAAGAGAAGAGGGGACAAGCCCGATGCTGTTGAAAAGGGGAGGAACCGAGCCTGGCTTTTATAGCTTGGCCGCGGGGACTTCCCCGACCCCGCTCCCCGGACCAGCCAACGAGAGCACGCTGACTGAGCGTGCTCAGTCATACAGCTCTGCTCTGCCAATGAAATTGGTGCTACGTTGGCGGGGCAAACGGTGCCGTTATGTTGAGGTCGGCTGTCCGAACCCAAACACGAACCACACCTTCAATATCTCGACAGCCGCTTGAGCCTTCAACTTCGTTCAACCTCGACATTAGTAGACCCATACATAGCTTACTGCACAGCTACAGGACTAGTGAATGAGGGTAGTATTACTCTTTCTATAGCGATATTATCGCCAGAGCCTCAAGCGAGCGAACCAAGTCGCCACGCTGCTCGCAGCGCATGTACGCGCTTCTCTTGACGCCGATCAAACCGGCGTAAGATGCGCCGAGTCATTCAACAACCGGCGAAAGGCCCCATATTCACGGAAAGCGCATATTCGCCTCAGGTTCTCCAGGTCTCCTGCACTCGTTTAAGCGCATCTGTAGGCGTATTGAGCTCCTATTTGCGTATCTGTACTCATTTAAACCAGGTTTGATGCGTGAGGGAAGTCATTGATCCCGCCGTGCGATGTGCATCGCGTCGACGATGCACATCGGCTGTTCCCCGCGGAGTCCGAATACGCGTCGCGCGTCGCGTGCTGGGTCATTTTCCGCATCGGTTCTGACGGTCTTGTTATTTGAGGACTGCATATACACATTTAATACAGCCACAGGTCTGAAAGTTGGCTTTAAATATGTCTCAAGAGATCACTGAACTTCACTTTACCTCATAATGTCCCCCTTGATCTGTTCTAAGCCCTGAGACTGCCATCTGGGTCAGTACGAAGCTCTGGAGTCGTATGTAAGAATTTTAGTGCATGTGGGATGGGTATAATGCTGTGGAAATTAGCAATATGCTGTAGACCAATTTGTATCTTACTCTGGAGACTCGTAGTCAGGTATTCTTTTCTGTGACATGTGTGCAACACACTGGTGAGAATGAATGCAGTTTTAGCGATTCCTCATGTCCGCATTGTTATGAGAACTGCATGTATAGAACTGGGAGCAGTCTATATGCAGGCAGTCTTCACGTCATGCCGGATTCGGATCACAATTCACGGGAGAACTCGAGCACTTCAACACTGCACAAGGGCCTAGTCCCCGACTTGTCACCCTCCCTTGCAACCCTTTCTGAGCATAGCTAGTTGACTGTATGTGGTGACGGTCCGTCGCTTGCGACAGGGCGCCTCATAGAAACATGTGTTGCTTGTGTCTGCCCCCGCTGATGAGCGCAGTCCGGGCCCGGCGTTCCGTGCCCGGTAAAGTTTTTTGAAGCACCGCTCCCGCATCTCTTCCTCCTTTCACCACCCCGCTGGACCCATAAGTCTGCGCCTCATTTCCTTGCATCACCTCAACCATACCATTTCAGCTCCCTCGCGTCTCCTTCCTACCTTATCCCAGCACCATTTCACAGCTCTCTTCCGCTTTCCCATGCACCAACACACTTTTTTCCTATGACCGTTTGCGAGTTCTCGGCGGCTTTGTAATGGGTGGGCCGCATGGGCCGCGGCTCTGTACCTTTCACCTCGTACATGCCGAACGTGAGCAGTCTTCATGAGACCACTTCTTGTACACATTCCCCACACATACCGCTTTATCCTGATTCATTTTCCACCTCCCATCGAGCACACTTTCTTTCAAAGTCATTTTTCAGCCATCTCATGGTCCTCAATCCCACACTGCTCGAAATGCGCTCAGGCACTTATCCAATGCAATTTATGCGTTGAGATACATCCCCCTACCCTCATACATGCACGCTTTTTTGTCCTTCTCGCCATTCACAAGTTCTCAGCAGTTCTAGTTCCGGCAGCTTTCACTTCGTCCTTCACCATTCCTTTCCGCTCGCAACCTCACCTCAGAGTTCATTAACCAATCATAAACACATTTGGCTCTCATTCTACCTTGCTCCCACGTCATTCTCAGCCCGATTTTATGCACCCCGATTTGATTACTCGTCCATTCTCCCACCTGCGGAACGAGTGCCCACAGTCACTGAGGCATGGTTTTTGGAGGGCCGTATATGCTCTCAGACTGTGTACTCGTCCACATGTCCATTCCTATCACCGTCCGCGAGTTATGAATGGTTCTGCGTCGCTCGGATCAACACTTGCCACTCCGTCTCCCCGCTTATAAAGTCATTTACCTTACCGCCCTGGTGTCGCATTTCGAGCTGAAACTGTCTCTCTGTTTTCCCACTGCGCGCGGGCCATTGTGAGTCTTCCCTTCGTTACATCGTCCATGTGGTGCTGACATAATTCTCAGTTCATGTCTTCACTACTCATGCTTCGCAAAAGGTAGATCTCCAAAGCTCCGACTCTTCGACGGCGTGCCTGAGTGTCGTCCTCGTCATGACTGACCACACTCAACCCTTCCCCCATCGCCGACTCACGACACTCGCCGACTGGCACGAGTCTCGGCACCGCGACAATTGCTACTATGTACAACAATACATAGAGGTACATCTCTGCTCTCGACTGCCGTGCGTCTGAGCCGCAAGTAACGTCCATTTTCAGAAAACATTTACACATCGTCCCGCTACCGAGCTTCTAATCTCCGGGTCGCAACGCACGGCTGTTTCGTTTCGCGTCGATAGCCACCGTGAGTGTCGACTCTCCCGCGCTGTGTACAGGAAAGCTTACTCTTTTCCAATCCTTGTTCGGGCCAGCTGCGGGCGCGCAGCTTCTCACCCGCGCTCAAGGCCTCGGCTGACCGAAGGGGTTAAAATATCCTTCCGCATACACAGCAAGAACGTGGCACAGCCATTATGAGGTACGTCGTCGTAATTTTCGCTTTCTGTAGCAAAACATTTACACATCGTTATAGAGCCGACCTATCGCTCACGAGATTCTGACGCTCGGATGGTTAGACTGTCGATCTCGAGTCGTGGTATCTGTCGCGCACGGTACGTTTCCCGCCGTCTCTCTCCTTGCACCGCGGCTGATTGATAGTTGTTTGTCAGGTCTTGTCTTCTCCCCACCGCTTCCGCCCCGCGTCGCGCGCGTACCTCGCGCAGACGCTCCGAACTTCGTGTCTCAAACAGCGTCGACCTTTGCGCGAAGCGCTGGTGTGCGCCTTGAGCGTGTAATTGGCGTCTCACCCATCACACGTGCAACGAGAGCGTCCGTCTCAGGATGAATCTGTACTCTCGGGTTTCCTACTCGATGGTACGTCATCGTCGTGTTTTTGACTTGGTGTTTGACATTAAGCCACAGTGTATAATGTGCTGGACGAGCGTATAATGCGCTGGACGAGCTGTGCCGAACGTTCGTGTTCTCGGCGTCGTGTACGTATGGCTACACGAGGTACGCTGACACGTCGCTGACACGATCGCTCGTTGCAGGACTCCATGCCAATCTTGTGCGGCGATCGTCGACTTCGGGTGCCGGACACGTCGGGAACTCGACTCGTCCTAATCTCTATCACGCGTGTCCGTACGGGATACACTCACTATCAGACCTCTTTTCACCCTCATTGGTCCCCGTTGCGCGCTTCGTCCCGGCCGTGAAGATATTCGGTGTTCATTCGGCAAAGGTGCGCATTTCACCCACTTGTCCCTTATCATCCTCCGCCTCTAACGCGTTTTCTGGCTCGCCGTCAGGTGTAAGATTGACGTGCGAGACGGCTTCCCATCTCTCCTTGAGCTCCGGAAGATATGGCGATTTTTGGAGAATTTCGCGCAACGGAGCGATTTTGACTCGATATCCCATTCCAATATGCGCGTAATCCATCTCTACCAGCTGATCTACACCCCATATTGCCGTAGTTACTCTCCCAGCTCAATCTCATCTCTGTACAATCCCACTTTTCTTCCGCATTTGCCCGGATTTCGTCATTCCCCGCCGCTCAGACCTCCAAATTCGAGTTTTCAGACCATTTAATCGTACTCAACCCTGCTCTACTCGATTCGAGACTGTATATTACGTCAACCCAAATATAGAGATTTCGTCCGAATCTGAACCGCTCGAGCAAGCTGTCATGAAAGTCTCCTCAGGGTCTCATCTCATCCAACCAAAGAATTTGCACCAGAACATGCACCAGGAACGTACCCTGAAGCCTCCTCTGCGCCCTTTACTCGTCACCGCGCCAGGATCCTGTCCAGGAGATACGGCGATACGGTGTTCTGGTTCAATTCAGTTAATTCATTTTCTGGTTCCCCTCCAAATTTCTCAAAAAGCGGTCATAACTCTCCGTGCGGCGAGACGGGGAGACGGCGCGCAAGACCCAGGAATTCACCATTCACGCAAACATCTTCGGTGCAAACACGTCTATTTCCCAAACTGCGCACGAGGTAAAGCAGGGCAACAGATCATATGGGCCGGCGAGGGTGCGTCTGACGCTTATATGCGAATTATGACTCGCTGACAGTGGCACAGGGATCGTATGGACGATGGTCGAGTCGCTCGAGGATGGCGTACCGCTTAGCAGAAAGGAGCTGCTCAACTTCAAGACGAAGGGCGAGGCGTTCAAGACGACAGCGCATGCACCGTCGCTCGCGCGCGACGCAGACGCAGTTGCGAGGGCAGCAGCCTTTGCACAGTACGCCCTCGCCGAGCGACGGTTCGAGCAGGGCATCGAGTACTTGGAGCAAGAGCTCGTGCAGGAGGGCAAGGCAGGCGACTCGCCGTACCAAATGCAACTCTTTTCAAAGTTCGTGAGCTGGGTCCTTGCCGACGCGCTCACCGAGGAGAAGGACAAGATGGAGGAGATGGAGGCGGACCCGAAGCTCGCCAAGTCCGCGCTGTTCGAGAAGACGAAAGAGTGGTTCATGGCCAAAGTCAAGGCCAACGGGGGTTGAATCGCGGCCAGCATCGTGTTGGCAGTCTGTATAGTATTCTTCATGCGGATGGATAAACATAGAAACCCTTGCCGTTCTTCTTCCCCAGCCACTGCGCGTCCACCATACGCTCCAACAGCACGGATGGACGATACTTCGAGTCGGCCGTGCCTTGATACAGTGTCTGCTGGATGGCGAGACAAGTGTCGAGACCGATGCTGTGGAGTGATGTCAGTGCTAAGCGCGGTCGTGGTGACGGATGGGGACACACAAGTCGGCTGTAAGAAATAAGCACATGGACGTCAAAGGCAAATCCAGCACATACCTAATTGCAGCGGCCCCATTGGGTGGTTCATACCGAGCTTGAGCGTCTTGTCAATATCGTCACGAGTAGCAATTCCCTTCTCAAGGCACATTATCGCCTAAGGAGGTGGTGAATGTCCGACTGCAGCTACGGGTTGCGCTGCGCACCTCGTTGATGAACGGCATGAGCAACGCATTCGACACGAAACCTGGGACGTCTTTCGACATGGTCACCTCTACGTGTTGGCAATCAGTAAAAGGTCCTCGTTGCGGTGAGGGATGTCGCACCTTTTCCGCATGCGAGGGCGAATGAGCGAGCTGTTTGTAACGTCTCTGAGGACGTTTGTAGGCCCGGAATGAGCTCGACGAGTTTCTAATGACATGAAAGCTGTTAGCGAGATGGTTTAGCATGGGGAAGCAACGCACCATGACTGGAACGGGGTTGAAGAAGTGAAGTCCTGGGTAAGTGCGTAAGAGCGAGCATACAACCACAACACCTACGCGTTACGAACCGACAACACGCGAAGCGGTAGCCTTTCCCTCCTCCGAAGCAGCGGATTGACCAGGCTGGAGAGTCGATGCAGCGATCTTGGTGACGCTTATAGAGGACGTGTTGGTGGCGAGGATGGCGGAGGGTGGTAGTGTTGCAGCAAGCTCGGAGAATATGGCCTGCTTGAGTTGCAGATTCTCTGATACAGCCTTTGAAAAATATCAGTATTAAGTCAGAAACGTAGCAGCCTGCGTTACCTCGACGGTCATTCCAACGTCCCGCAACGCGGTGAGGCTGTCGACCACGGTAACGCGTTCGCGAGCCTCTTTCGCGTCTGCAGACTGAAGCGCGCCCTTCTTCACATCCTTGTCGAGTAACTTGTCCATTAGGGCAAGGCCTTTGGCGACCTGGTCCTTGGACTTGTCGTAAAGCAGAACGGGCACCTTGGCGCGCACGGCTGACACGAACGCTATGCCGAGGCCCATTTGGCCAGCACCTGCGCTGAATTAGAGCGGTCCTGTATTCCGAGTTTTCAGCTCACCCAGAACGCCAATGGATTTGAGGCCATGTGCGAGCGCCATGGTAAGAGCCAAGGAGTGAAATCACGTGTCGGGCGATCGCACCCGGCTCAATCCCAAGCGGATATGACCGCTTATCGCCGTACCCCTGACGACCCCCGGGGGTCGTCAGGGGCTACGAGTACACCTGTGACCTTGGGGGACCGTCGTCCCGATGTTGCGCGGACTTTGGAGTTCGGCGCCGAGCGCGTCAGTCCGCTCCGGCCGTGAACGTCCCCACTTTGCCTTGCACCACATCCCTGTTTGCACCCAAATACCATAGGCCCAAAATGCGGAAGAGTAGTCCGTTGGATCTGATATCCACCATCATGACCATGTCAAGTAGAAAGAAAATCGCGGATAGGAACCGTCTGCGCCGCCGGGCTCAGCCGAAACGGCTCTCTGCTTTCCCGCTCTCGCGCCCGAAAATGTGCGCCGACTCTTTTCGTTGGCCTCGCTCAACCAGTGCTAACACGTGGAACGATTCAGGTCGCGTCTGATTGTCAAAGGCCTACCTTCGTATCTCACAGAGTCGCGGCTGCGTGAGCATTTTGCTACGAAGGGAATCGTCACCGACACCAAGATCCTGTACAACCAGGATGGCACCTCTCGTCGCTTCGGCTTCGTCGGATTCAAGAGCGACAAAGATGCTCAGGTTGCAAAAGAGTACTTTGACTCTACGTATATCGGGACCTCGAAAATCTTTGTTCAAGTCGTCCAGGTGCGCACCGTTTCCCGCTGGTCATATATTCCGTTCTGGTCATATATCATTCCCACATACTTACATATTCTCTCCATATGCAGGGTACCAAAGACGCGCCTGCACCCCGGCCACACAAGCGTCCTCGCTTGACCGGTCCTGACGATACTCCCGAACGTCCCACTGTCGAAACGAAGAAGACTGAACCATCGAAACCCGAGAAGAAGAAGAGCGCTAAACTCGACGAGTTCGTCAAGGTCATGCAACCCAAGAAGGGACGCGCTTGGAGCAATGGCGAAGAGCCCGTCCAACCGACACCCGTGGACGTCGACATGGCGGAAGACGCGCAATCCGAACCGGAGGAGATCCCAGAGGGTGTCTCCGACCTCGAATGGATGCGTCGTCGCATGAAGACAACCGTACTGGACGACTCCAACGAAAAGGCGTTCGAGCAGTCCGACGACGAGGATAACGCCCAGCCCAGTCACAAGAACAAAGACGTGCAAGATGCGACGAACGAACCAACCGAGACCAGTCCGCGACTCTTCGTGCGGAATCTTGCGTTCTCGTGTACCGAGGCCGACCTTACAGCGCACTTCGCACCCTTCGGAACCCTTGCTCAAGTAAGTCCTTCGCGCCTTTCTTCGGCCTACGACTTGTCGTGCCACACTCCGCGATGACAAAACATAGGGACAGCAGACCTTCGGGGATGCTGATACCACGGGAAATCGATAGTAGAATTCTTTTCTGATCCATACATTCTCCCCTGCCTCGCACTCTTTGTCGATGCTGACGTCTTTGCTGCGCTAGGTACACATTCCCCTCGATCCTGCGACCAAGACATCGAAAGGTCTGGCCTTTGTCACGTTCAGCGCTCCAGAAGAGGCGGTGGCGGCGCGGGAGGCGCTGGACGGCACGTCCTTCCAGGGCCGCCTGCTGCACATTCTTCCTGCCATCGAGCGCCGGAAAGCGCCTGCGCTCTCGGCAGAGCAGCTGAGCGTCAAGGCGCGCAAGGAGCAGAACCGAAAGTTGAACGCCGGCAAGGAGTTTAACTGGGCGATGCTCTACATGAACGTACGTTGTAACGGCTCCGTGTTTCGAGAGTATCGCTCACAGCCTGCTCGACCAGGCGGACGCTGTCGCGAGCAGTATTGCAGACCGCATGAAGATTGACAAGAGCGTTATCCTCAATCCTGAAGACGGCGAAGGCGGGAATGCAGCAGTCAAGCTTGCCCTCGCCGAAACGCACGTCATCAACGAGACAAAGACGTACTTCGAAGATGCAAGTCCATCTCGTACATTCTCGTTACGCCCATCTGACTCGACGCGCAGGAAGGCGTCAGTCTCGAATCCTTCACGTCAAGACAACGAAGCGACACAATTATCCTCGTCAAGAATATTCCATACGGTACATCGACGGAGGAGCTACGCGAGCTTTTCGAGCCACACGGGACGGTCGTGCGTCTCCTTCTCCCACCTGCGGGCACCATCGCCGTCGTCGAGTTTGCGCATGCAAGCGACGCGGGGAAGGCTTTCAAGGCTGTGGCATACAAGCGTCTAAAGAACAGCGTCGTCTACCTCGAATACGGCCCGCTTGGCATGTTCACTGCACCTCCCGCTTCTTCATCGAAACCCGCTCCGGTAAAGAAACCCAAAGGCGGCGTCGTACGCGTACAAGACAAGGATGCGATCGTTGCAGCCGACACCCAAGGCGAGATCGCACCAGGGTCTACACTCTTCGTCAAGAACCTCGCGTTCAGCACCACTCCCGACCGTCTGCGTACCGTCTTTTCGCATCTGCCCGGCTTCATCTTCGCGCGCGTGCAGGAGAAACCGGACCCGAAACGGCCTGGCGCAACGCTCAGTATGGGCTACGGCTTCGTGGGCTTCAAGACGCCGGAAGACGCGAAGAGCGCACTTGCTGGTATGCAGGGTTTCGTACTTGACGGGCACGAGCTCGCGGTCAAGTTTGCCGCTCGCGGGACGGAGGACGAGAAGGACGACGGGAAGGGCGCGGGTATGGGTGCGCGGAAGAGTGCGAAGATGATCGTTAAGAACGTGCCGTTCGAGGCGTCGAAGAAGGATTTGCGGGAACTCTTTGGGTGCGTAGTAGTCTCACGGACGTTAGTCTTGATACGGTGCTGACGGACTCCCTCGTCAGTGCACACGGTCATCTCAAGTCCGTGCGTCTTCCGAAGAAGTTCAACTCGCGCTCGCGCGGGTTTGCGTTCCTCGAATTCGTCTCGCGTCAGGAAGCCGAGCACGCGTTCGCGACGCTGCGGCACACGCATTTGCTTGGGCGTCATCTGGTGCTCGAGTGGGCGAGCGAAGAGAGCGTGGACGTCGAAGAGCTGCGCGATAAGACGCGCGCTGGCTTCGGCGACGGCAAGGAGCTCGCGAATCGGAAACGCAAATTGGTTCTGGATGACGAGGACGCGCCTGCCGAGGAGGAAGACTGATGCGCTCTCGGCGAATGCCTGCTCAGCGTCTTTGTCCCGCGTCACGTGCATGTTGCAACCTCCAGCACTTGTCAACAGAGTCGGCAAGCACCTGCCCCTTTCACCGCGTATCAGCCCCGATCGTGCGTTGTCCTGGACTGTCACGCAAAGTCCTGTCCCCGTACCGCCCGAAGGTGGTTCCGTGTTGTGCTAGAGTGAAGTCGTGCGAAGTACTATGCCAAAGAAACCTAGCGGAAACGGTTCCTCCTCGGCAGTATCCTTGACAGATCCTCACGTGCATTTGGGAGGGTGTGCGCTCCTCGCGAATGGCTGGACACATTGCTGGCGAACATGCCGTTCCATGCGCCGCTGTCGAGCCCAATGCCGACATGGTGTTCTGCTTTCAGTCATCTCGCAGGTTCGTACATGTCCATCGAAGCCGCCGCGAGCCGGTGTCAACGTGCAGATAACCTCCGGCTCGGCACGCCGTGTAAGCTCGCCTTGATATAAAGTAAGAAAGAGCGCGTCAACTCCGCAACGCCCCCAACTCTCGAGTCGTTCTCTTCCCTCCATTCCCTGCAACCGCACTCATGCTCGCTTTCCTCACCATCGTCGTCGCTCTCTTCGTGGCGCTCGTCTCTGTCAGCGCTGCACCATCGGGCGCGCCGACATGTGCCTTCCACTGCCCTGGCCTTGACGCTTACGGGTACTCCGTCGGGGTCCATTACACCAGTGCGTCTTCACTTGCTCCTGTCGCTTCTCCGTTGTGCTGAGACGCCCCCACCAGCGAATGGCACTATCTTCTGTAGCTACCCGGACCAAGTCGGTGCCGACCCTAACGACTACTTCTGCCTCTACGACGAGGTGCGTTTACCTTGAAGTTCCTCGCGTGTACAGCTCACTGAGATTTTTTCGTCGAAGCTCACTGGCGAGATTACGGTCGACCAAGATGAGAACATGTGCATCAGCCCGGCGCCGCAGATCTGCGCCCGCAAGAAGCGCTTCAACATCGTCGACTTTATCCGCCGCCGCAAGGCCTCTCCCTCTCCCGAGCCCCAGGCGCCGTCGTCGTCGGTTCCGCGTGTCATGAAGAAGCGCGCTGCATCGTACAAGAAGCGCGTCGCTGACCTCATGTACGTGCCTTGTTTCCTCCTTTCCTTCCAACCAGGCGCTGACCACAGTTGCGTTGCAGCGGTGTGGCCATCTGAGATGTGGTAGTTGGTGACGCCTATTCTCTCACTATGTCTCGCGCTGCGAACGCTTTATGTACACGTTACTAGATATGCCCCCCACACTCGTTTGTACGCCACTCCTTTCTCGATTAACTATACATGGGCATCGTATGCGAACAATGTGATCCAGCAGTTTACTTGAAAAGAGCGATCGTCGTAAAAGACCCGAGCGGCCACAGACTCCTGCCGTCCAAGGACGACGCCCCTCAGGCTCGTCATGCACAATCCGAGAACCTAAGTAATATCAAACTGCAGTACGTGACTTCTCTATATCTTGCTCGATAGAAAGCGATTACAGCTCTTGAATTCAAAGTCTAGATTCGTATTCCCTTCCCTGAAGCGTGAGCAAATGGGCGACAGTGTTGTGGTCACGTGCACTAAGGTTTGTACCCCATGCCGGAGGCTGGGCTCGATTGGCCCCGACCGATGGGCTTTCTTATGCGCGTATCGGAGCTCTCTTGCAAGCTTTGAAGCCTTAAGAGACTATTCTTGAGATCCACGGTCTCGGCGCGGACTATACGTTGTAGATGCTCAAGCACCATGCAGGCACGAGCCGGGGATGCCTCCTCTCCGACGCGACACTGTACCTTATAATGCAAGCCTTTCCCACCTCTTTCCCCCGTCGTTCGTCCCTCTCGTCGTCTCCCCGCCCTCCCCTTCCTTTCCCGACGCGACATGCTCCTCGCCGGCCTCCTCGTCGCCTTCTCTGCTGCTCTCCTCGCTAGAGCCGATCCAATGCCCAGCGCCGGCCTCATCTGCGACTACATTTGCCCGTACGTCCGCAAGCCGTCTGGATCCCACTTGCTGACACTTACGCAGGTACGACGACAAGCTGAACGTTGTCATCGGGGTGCACTACTACACGTCCATCACGAACACGCTCTACTGCCGGTGCGCGCTTTCTCCTGTTCTCTCCATCGTCTCCATCTCACGTCTTTGCATCGCAGGTACCCACGGGAGTCCGGAGATACTGAGCACTGGTGTGTCTACGACTACACTCTCGGGAGCCTCTCGGTCGACAACGACGGTCCTGGCCAATGCCGCTCGGGTGCGACCCGCCACTGCACCGTCGCTCCTCCTCCTCCACGTAACAAGCGCTCAACGCTCGTCGATGTCATCAACGCGCGCCGCAATGCCCGCCGGGAGGCGAATGGTGTCGTTCCGGACGCGGTCTCGAAGCGCGCAGCCCTGAGGAAACGCTCTCGGTACGCTGAGATCGTCTCACAACACGGCGGGGCCATGCTGACGCGAGTGCCTAGCGTCATGGAGCGCGGCGTTGCTGACTCGTTGTCCGACGAGGAGTAGGGTGAGGCGCGAGCGTCACGGTTTCTTTTGAGGTTTCTTGAACGCGGTTCACTCGTTGATGTAATCACTCCTTTCATACTACTGCCCGTCGGCGCCCACGGTCCTTTATGAATTCACTATTGTAATGCTACTCGCACGCTTCACAGTCGCTTCGTCCTCCTGAGATCTAGATATCCTGTCACGCGTCGGTAACGTTGCTATTGCACAGACTCAGAGCCTGACAGTCGGCCCCTGGGTTCTACTTCACTCACTGCGGAACCCCCGAAATATATTGAATGTTATAGCTCAGGAAAGAGGACATATCCGGTACTAACATGAGACAGACAGGTAGTAAATCCCGACCTCAAGAAACGTCGAGATACATAGGCAACCGCCCGCGGACAGTACGAGATGGTCGGACGAGTTGAAGCTATCCGTATCTTGATAGCCGGGATTTCCCGAGCGCAAGACATGTCCTGATTCCTCACGAGTCCAAAGCTATCCCCACCATATAGCTGCACTATCTGGCTGTTGACCGCAAACAACACGCTATTTACGCGTCGCGAGAGGTTCCAAGTCCGCAAACGCCCCTTGGCCTCTTACTTTTCAGTTGAGCCGCCACATCGCTCGTCGCGCCGTTTCTGTCGCGTCGCGCGCTCGTCCAGCGCCAGCATTACGCGCAGATTTCCTCGGATTCCTACGAGCTCCATTTCTGGTCTGCGCCTCGCTGCCTGGTCGCGTTCTCGTCCCGCAAGGTGCGTACTTCGCGCTGTGTGATGTCCAGGTCCGTACTGACGAACTCGAGTTTTCCTCGCGTTTCCGCTAGAGTGAATTGCGAGTCGTTGAACGCATCGTACAGCTCGGTATGGTCCAGTGCAGCTTCTGGTTCTCCAGCTGGATTCCCATCAACGGTGCGTGCTAGCGTCGTGCGTCGACTTTACGGACGAGGTTGCGCTGACGCTGCTGTATGTGCTCCAGCTCGTCTCGTCGTCCCTCGGTATCGCGCAAGACCAGCGCGCCCGTGTCGATCGGGCTGTACGCACCCGCCGAGACGCCGCGCGATGCAGAATTAGACGTACTTGGCGTTGGGAGCTGTCTGTTAGGAAACCAGCGCGACGACGGGCCGGTGTTGATGTTCTGAAGTTGAGGGCGTGCTCGTTGCGCGTGCGGGTAGCCGTTCTGGTACGCAAAACCGTGCTCGTCGGGAATTGGGGGCTGATACGGTCCATAGCCGTTGTACGCAGGTGCGCCGTACTGGACGGGATGTCCCTGCGCGGGTCCATAGTCCTCGTACGCTGGGTGCGTGTACTCCATACGCGGCGCCTGTCGACGTTGCAACGGCGGCAGCGGTAACTGCGGCAGTCTAGGCGGCGACGAAGACGACTTCATAGGAGCACCGCGGCCGTTCGGCGCGCTCACGAACTGGTGACGTTGCGCATGCGCCCGCCGTCAAATTCTCGCCGTCCGAAGCCAGACTGGTCTTGCAGGGCAGGTTGGGGTTCGCGTTGCGTAGCCCTCGTAGCCGGCGAGGATGTTTCTTGTACTTAGTGCACGTCGGGGACTTGGTGGAATGAGAACCAGCTGCAAATGACGTGAAACTGTGTGTTGGCGCATAAACGCTATCAAGAGTTTGAAGTGTTCGGATGGAGGCAAAATCTCAACCTATCGTAAACAGACAGTTCAGATAGCTGTCGGCGGATTGCTCAGGATCGGCGGTGCGCTTCAAGCTGTCTTGCGCAGGATCGGAGCACTACCCGAAGTCAAGATAGCTACAATTATTATGTCGTTCTCGACGGTATCCTGCGGGAGATAGGTAGGCTATCCAAACCTCAAGACAGGCTTTGGATAGCCCGATAATCCTGAGCTACAATGTTCAATATATATCGGGCGTTCCGCAGTGACTCAAACTCGTCGTTTGGAATCATGCAGTCGACGCTGGTCTTTAGACTTGAGGAGTTGAAAAACGGAGATCACGTGCAAACGCGTCCGCGTCGCTCCGAAGCATACTTCAAACGCAGCAGTCACTCTGGCACATATCTACACGAATAAAGTTGAACGACGTGTCGAGGTTCCTTAAGTGCTCGGATCGCATGAACATCGAATGGAAATCAAAATGCAGTATGATTATGACGGGTAAAGACCGTAACGACAAAGAGAGTGCGTATAAAAGAGTGGAATCGGCCGGTAGCCTAGTACAACAAATGCAAGGAGCGCAAGGAAGACAGCGTGGAGCTGAACTGCGGCCACAAGTCAGCGTTCGTTGCAGAAAGACAGCTATACAACGACATACCTCACGCGGCAACAGCTTCGGCCTCGATGCTGCGGACCTCGCGACGCCTCTTGACGTAATCGACGATGTTGAACCGCTTGCGGCGCGTGTACTCGCAGTGTTGCGACGCGTTCTGCG